>JADBJO010026543.1:0-5000 GCA_016801955.1 Conus betulinus | reverse complement strand
GGTAAGACAATCGCTCATCCTCCCTTAGGTCATCCCCCCCGTGAATGTCAAATCCCCAGTCTGTGCCCCCCCCCCCTCCTCCCCTCCTCCTCTCCTCCCCATCCCCTTGCTGGTCCGCCTCCAGAAACGCGTGGACTTGGTGGGGGGGGGGGGGGGGGGGGGGGGGGGGGGGGGGGGGGGGAGTGGAGGATGGCTGTCTGACCTTTGCCCCCCAGGGCCACGTGGCCGACACGAGTTCCCTGACCTTTCCTTCTTCGTTAATTGGCTTCAGACAACGGAAGGTGGTGAACTTTGACAAAGTCATCGACACTGCCGCGCCCCCCCCCCCTTCCCCCACTCGCCGCCCCCCCCCCCCCCCCCCCCCCCCCCCCCCCCCCCCCCCCCCCCCCCCCCCCCCCCCCCCCCCCCCCCCCGACCCTCTCCGTGTGACCTGCTGGCCAGCCTGACGGAGGGTGGCGGTAGTGGACAGGTCTTCCGTTCAGTGACACCGCCCTTCGCGTTACTCTCCCACTCGGTGGTCCACGCCTCACGGTGGTTGCCTCCCCACTTCTTTCTTCATCAACGGAAAACCAACATCGTTTTTTTGTTGTTGTTTTTTGTTGATGGTGTTTGTGTGTGTGTGTGTGTGTGTGTGTGTGTGTGTGTGTGTGTGTGTGTGTGTGTGTGTGTGTGTGTGTGTGTGTGTGTGTGTGTGTGTTTAGAGTTCTCTCTTCTTCGTGTCTGTGTGAACAAATCCCAGTTCATACGTGTGCAGAGTTGACCCCGACACCACCTGTAAGTGAACTGCAGTCTTGTTTTTTTTTTTTTTTTAGCTTATGCCAGTGGCCTGGAGACTGATAAGAGTTGGACGAATCATCTCGTCTAATAGATAGATAGAAAGATGGATAGATAGGTAGATAGATTGGTAGGTAGATAGATAGATGAATAGACAGATAAACAGGCAGGCAAATCGGTAGATACATTGACAGATTGACAGGTAAATAGATAAATAGGTAGATAGTAAATAGACAGACAGATAGATAGATAGATAGACAGACAGACAGACAGATAGATAGATAGATAGATAGATAGACAGGTATATCTATAGATAGAGAGAGAGAGAAAATGGATAAAAGATAGATAACTATAAACGTGCATAAAGTCAGAGATGACAAAACACTAGGGAGATGAAAAACCAAAATTGATGTCCACGTGGCCCAGTCTTTTAACTCAGCAGCTCTTTCCTTGTCCAGTCCATTTCATCGTCAATACAATCAAGAGAAATGCTGTCACTCAGAGCCGCAAGGCACAGACAAAACTTTTTGTTTTTGCATTCATGTATCGCCGAGTGTGTGTGTGTGTGTGTGTGTGTGTGTGTGTGTGTGTGTGTGTGTGTGTGAAGTGGAAGGGGAGGGGAGCGGAGAGATGAAGGGGAGAGGCAAAAAGGGAGAGGGAGAGTGAAGGAAACGGGGTGGGGGAGAGAAAGAAGGGTGGAGAGGTGTGTTTGAGTGAGCGTTGTGTTCACAGGAAATTCCAGCTTTTTGTATAGGTGAATATGATTGTTTCCCTCCTTGTCAGTGGGGCTCAAGTGCTGAGTGGACAATAAGGAAATGCCAGTGTGCGTGTCTTTCTATCCTCCCCCCCTCTCTCTCTCTCTCTCTCTCTCTCTCTCTCTCTCTCTCTCTCTCTCTCTCTCTCTCTCCTTCCTCACCCCCTGTCACTCTCCCTTTCTCTCTGTCCGCCACCTACCTGCCCCCACCCCAAGCTATTCCGTCTAATCAAATACCGATCTCTATAAAGTACGTGTGGCGATCCAAAAGATTTTCTTTTTGCCAACCGGCCTTTATGAGCTGTTTGGAAATGGCACTGGAGGTCCAATAACTACAGAGACCGTGAGAACTGTGGGAGGGAGCGCCGGTCCGATGGAGGGTTGCTAATACCGCTATTGACAGGGGGACCCCCAATGATCCGTATCAATAAACAGGCAGTAGACAGAGGGACGGTTAAATAGAGCGACAAACAAAGGCACGGACGGGCAGACAGACAGACAGACAGACCGACAGACAGACAAGGGACAGGCTGGCAAGAGAGACTGACATGCAGAGAGAGAAGAAACATGTTGTGAATACCAATAAAAAGACAGAGTGACAGACAATCAAGATTAGAAAAAAAAAAAAAAAAGGTATAGAAAGAGTGAGCGAGCCTTGAAAAAAACTCTCTCATATACACACATACTCACACACGTACATACATACAAAACATACATGGATACATACATACAGAGAGAGAGTTGGCATATAACTGATCCAAAGATATACCCTTTTTACTGCATGATGTCTGTCTGTCTGTCTGTCTGTTTGTCTGTCTGTCTGTCTGTCTGTCTGTCTCTCTCTCTCTCTCTCTCTCTCTCTCTCTCTCTCTCCTCTCTCTCTCTCTCTCTCTCTCCGTTACACCCACTCCCCCATAAGTGACTCGACAAGACCTCGGCGGTATGGGATGGGGCCACCCAGTGTCACCATTCCCCTGTAACGGCGTGACCTCTCCTCCACCCCTCTCCCGAACCAACAGAGAGAGAGAGAGAGAGAGAGAGCCCCTGTTCCCCCAAAGGCCGTGGTGTCTCTTCACCCCCATTGTGGTGCAGACAGTATGAAGCCAGCTGACAAGACCACCCACACCACACCACACTGGAGCTGACACTTCGCTGCGCCGGGCAACAAACGGCGCCAGGTGGAGGAACAAGAGCGAACGCACGGTTCAGCCTGAAACTCCCCTGCAACACAGACAGAACATGTGTGAGGGTGGCGTGTTCCCACCATCAGATAACACACAAGATACAGTCAGTTCCACTGCATGTTTTTGGTTTTCTTTGTTGTTGTTGTTGTTGTTGTCGTTTGTTTTTTTTGTGTTGTTGTTTGTTTGTTTTTTTTTTTTTTTTTGTTATCGAGTCAAGACAGAAATCCCTAGTGGAAAAGCAAATCAACTTTGGGGAGGAGGGGGGGAGGGGGGGCGAAGGGGGGGGGGGGGGAGTGAAGGTCATCGCCACAATCAGCGTCATCGACTCGTTTCTTTTTTTTATGGAAAAAAAAAAAGCATGCCTTTGTAGATTAATTCATAAATTAAGTTTCAAAACAATGACTGAGGGGGAAAATGAAGCAAAATTTGAAAAGAGAGGGGGTTAGTTACCGCCAAGGACACGGACAAGCAAGAGTACAGGACTGCTCTTGTACTCTTGTTTGTTCTGTACTCTTGTTTGTCTGTGTCCTTGGTGGTAACTAACCCCCTCTCCCTTCAAATTTTGCTTCATAGATTAAGGCTGAATACGTGTATTGCATGTGTCTGCAGAGAAAACATTTCTGTGCGTCATCTTTTGTTTGAATGTTCAGTGTTGACCTCGCTCTATCAGGTGAAAAGGTATTGAGATGAATAACTTTGATGTCAATACGGTCTTGTATGGTCCGTATGTTGCTGAAATTGCCATGGTTATTTCGCAGTCACAGGGTGCAAATTTTTTTGTTATAAAGGTCAACAATTTTGTGTACCACTACAGTATGTCACTTATGTAAATATGCATGTATCAGATGTGGGTTTGAAAGTACTGACATGGATGATAAGTTGAGTGTGGAGGGTTGTTTTTTTTTCAGTACCTAATATCATCTGACGACGAAAAGACATTAGATAAAAAACACTGAACTGAAAGGAATCGTTCCATTTTTTTTCCCTGTTGTTTCTGTTTGTTCGTTGGGGTATTTGTACAGTAATTTTACTGTATTCTGTAATTGTTATGCTCTGTCCTTAGAATGATCATTTGTGGTTTTGTTTGTTTGTTTTTAACTTATATTTAAAGTATTATGTACGTGTTATGCTCTATCCTTAGAGAATTCTTATTTGCTGTACAAAATGATTGCTTTGAATATTTGTCTTCGTTGTCATATTCTGAGAGAATTATGTAGTTGTAGTACTGTATTCCTGGAAAGAAGAGCCCCAGGACAGAGATGCCTGGAGGTCCTTGGTTGTTGGCCTGTAACCCAGGAGGGGTAATAGGCGATGATGATGATGATGATGATGATGATGATGATGATGATGATGATGATTCCTAGATATCCCATATTGGTAATACTTTATCCCTAGAATGTCCTGTATTATTTGTACTGTATCCTTAGAATAGTCTCTATTTGTTCTGCTCTGTCCTTAGAAAAATCTTATTCCTTGTAGAGTATTCTTTGATTGTTCGTCTTTGTTGTGCTATCTTGAGAAAATTCTGCGTTTGTTGTACTATATCCATTAGAAATTCTATGTTTGTTGTACTATATTCTTAGAATGTCATGTGTCTGTTATACTATATCCATTAGAAAATTCTGTGTCTGTTGTACTATATCCATTAGAAAATTCTATGTTTGTTGTACTGTGTATTCTTAGAATGCCATGTGTCTGTTGTACTACTATATCCATTAGAATATTCTGTGTTTGTTGCACTATGTCGTAATTGGTTGTTATACTCTTTCTTTAGAATAGGTGTTTCTTAGTTTTCGTTTTTGTTAGTTTGGTTGGTTGATTGGTTGGAAGCTTGGTTGTTGTTGTTTTTTTCTTTTTTTGTACGACATCCTTACAATCTCCTGTATTTGTCGTACTATATCTTTAAACTATTCTGTATTGATCGAACTACAACTTTGAGAATTCATTCTGTATTTCTACTACAATTATTCAGGAAAAATACTGTATTTGATCTATTGTATCCCTTGAAACTTCTGTATTTGTTTTGACACAACAATCGTTTTGAGAATGTTCTGCATTCGTTGTATTACATCCCCAGAAAATTCTGTATTAGTTTTATTACATCCTTAGAATAATCTGTATTTGTTGTATAATGTCTTTATAATAAGCGTATTTGTATCTTCTTTTTATACCGCACCGTTAGAGTTGTATTTGTTGCACAGTATCCATACAATATTCTGCATTTCCTGAACTAAATCCTTGAAGAATTGTGTAGTCGTTGGACTGTATTTCTTACAACGTTCTGTTTT
>JADBJO010026542.1:20000-22401 GCA_016801955.1 Conus betulinus | reverse complement strand
TGGTGGGGGTATGGGGTGTGTGTGTGGTGTGTGTGGGTGTGCTGTGGTGTGTGTTTGTGTGTGTGTGGTGTGTTGTGTGTGTGTGGTGTTGTGTGGATTTGATGTCTCTTTAATTTCATGACTGACAGCATGGACACGGAACTGAAGGGACCGAGTTGAAAGCTGAGGCTGTTGGTATCCTTTATTCCCCTCTTCTTTCCTTCATACTTTCTTTGTAGTTAATTATGTGGCATATGATGCGGAGGGCGCAGGCTTGTACAGTTGTAGACTTGAGAACTGATTAAGAAATACCATACGGCAAACATTCAACAGTACCACACTCGAAGCAAGAAATACCCAAACAATACACATTTAACAGTACCACAACACCACACTCGAAGAAAGAAATACCCAACAACACACATTTAACAGTGCCACCTCACTCAAAGAAAGAAATACCCAAACACACACATTTAACACCACCACACTGGAAAGAAAGAAATACCCAACAGCGCACACATTTAACATTACACACACTGCAAGAAAGAAATACCCCAACACAACACACTTAACCCTTCCCAATACCCAACAGCACACAGTTAACATTACCACACACTGGAAGGAAGAAATAAAGAATACCCAACAGCACACATTTAACAGCACCACAAGGGAAGAAAGAGAGAAATACCCAACAGCACACATTTAACATTACCACACTGGAAGAAAAGAAATACCCAAACAGCACACATTTAACAGCACCACACTGGAAGAAAGAAATACCCAACGACGCACATTTAACAGCACCACACTGAAAAGAAAGAAATACCAAACAGCGCACATTTAACAGTACCACGCAGGAAGAAAGAAATACCCACCCAACAGCGCACATTTACACAGTACCACGCAGGGAAGAAAGAAATACCCAACAGCACACATTTAACATTACTACACTGGAAGAATTGACGTTTTCCAGGGAGGGGCCGAACTACTGTTTATGCCGTCCACGCCGTTTGAGTAAAACAATAAATGAAAAATAAAATGTCGCGCATGCAGTGGCTTACGCGCGTATGCTCATCCCTCTTGTATGCTTACATATTTGTATGCACTTGTATGTGTATACACGTGCATTTACAGGCCTTACCGCGCGTGTGTCTTTTTTTTCGACACATCAGTGAAGAAAGTTGAATATATATATAATATATATATATATATACATTTTTTTCCCCTATGGCAGTGTTGTCCACCAAGATTGCAGAGTACTTACAGTTTGCGGCTGAGAAGGGGATTTACAAGGGCGGTTTCTTTTCTTTTCTTTATTGTCTTCATTTCTTGTTTCTTTCTTTCTTTCTTTGTCTTGTTTTGTTTTTTTGTTTTGTTTCTGTGTTTGTTTCTTGTGTGTTTGTTTTTGATTGATTGATTGGCATTCTCTCTCTCTCTCTCTCTCTCTCTCACACACACACACACACACACACACACCACACACACACACACACACACACACACACACACACACACACACAAACACAAACACACGCACATGCACGGACACACGCACGCACGCACGCACGCACGCACGCATGCGTACCACACACACACACACACACACACACACACACACACACACACACACACACACAGAGAACGAGAGAGACGAGAGAGAGAGACGAGAGGAGGAGAGAGAGAGAGAGAGAGAGAGAGAGAGAGAGAGAGAGAGAGAGAGCAAACGCCTACTCAGGAAGTGAGACCAGGAATCCTGCGACCGTGACAGAAAAAGGGACACTCGGAACATCCATTCTTGGCTGATTTAGTTTGTGATAATAGTTTTTTCTGTTCTCTTTGTGCTTCTTCCTTCGTTAAATGCTTGTCTTCTTCCTCCACCACGACTCTTCAACTTTCAATTCGTCTGCTTTCTCCATCTTTCAGAGCAGCCAGGGGAAAGTATATTGACATAGTCCGCTGATTTATTTGTGATAGTGCTTTTACTACTACTATACTACTACTACTACTACTACTACTACTACTATACTACTAGTCGTAAGTAGTAGTACTATTATTATTGTGAGTATTGTGTATGTTCTCCTGTTCAGAGTTGTCTTCTCCTGTCATGAATCAGATACTTTCTATCCAACCATGCCTTCACCTCAATTTCGTAATTTTTTTTTCTTCACTTTCGTCTTCATCCTCTTGTTACCCTTCATAATCTTGTTCCCCTTCCTCCTCCTGTTCCCAATTCCCTACCTCCTCTTGCCACTCCTTCTTCCTCTTCCTCCTAATGTTCACCTCCTCCTCAGGTTCCCATTAATCCTCATCCTCTTCCCCCTCCTTCTCCTCTTCCTCTTCATGTTCCCCTTCCTCCTCCTGTTCAATTTCCTCCTCCTCTTCCCCCTCCTCTCTCTTCTTCCTCCTCCTGTTCCCCTTCCTC
>JADBJO010026542.1:0-15000 GCA_016801955.1 Conus betulinus | reverse complement strand
GTGTGTGTGTGTGTACAGGAAAGTGAAAATTTAAAGCAATTTACTATAGTCCTTTTTTTTCTTTTCCTGCCATCGTTTTTCTTTCTTACTTCGTTTTCTTTTTCATGCTCTTTCTTTCTTTTGTTATCCCATTTTCTGTAGTTCTTTTAGGAATTTGTTCTTTTCTTTGTTGGTTGAAGGGATTGGCATGACAGATCTCCTGACAAAAGCAGATGGGTACGGGGAGGGGGGGGGGGGGGGGGAGATATGTAAAGACAGCGTCAAGACCCTGACAGAAGAATTGACAGGGGAGAGGAAAGATGGGATGGAGAGTGGAGGGGAAGGGGTGGGCGAGCAAACAAAGCCTGTTTTTTTTTTTTCGTCCATTCCTTTGACTCATGAGACTGATCAGGAACAGGGGAGAAGCCTAAGAATGTGTGAAAGACAGTACAGTGATTGAAAATGAAGATGAAGATGAACAGGGCCTCGTTACTGCTTGAAGAATGAAAATGAAGATAAACAGGGCTGCACTTGCTTTTTGCTCTTGTTGTTGTTTGCTCCTTTTTTATTTCTCGATGTTTCTTTTCTTCAGGGGTGTTATGTGTTGGAAATGGTGATATGGGGAAAGAGAATACAAATGTGAATACTTTTGTTCGTTCGTTTTTGTTTGTTTGTTGTATACTTTTTTTCATATCGTTGTTTCTTTCTTTCTTTTTTTTTTCAAGGTATTATGCATTAGAAATGGTGTGATAAGTGAAAAGAGAATGTAAAAAAACGAATATGTGTATTTCTTTTTTTGTTGTTTTTATTCGTTTGTGTTTACTTCTTTTTTATTTCTTTATTTTTTTTAGGATGTTATGTACTGTAAAACGGTAATAAGGAGAAAGAGAATGAAAAAAAAGCGGATATGGATTTTTTGTTTTGTTTTATATGTGGACTACGTCTTCTTTTTCTTTATGTTTCTTTCTTTATTTTGGGGTGTTTTGTATAAAAAGAGTGATAAGTGGAAAGATAATACAAATACGACTATGAATATTTTATTTTTCTGATAGCTACTCTTTATCTTTCTTTTTTTCAGGTGTTGTGTTTTAGAAAACGGTGATAAGGAGAAAGAGAATACAAACTACGAATATGAATTGGGGTCTTACTTTAGGGATAAAAAGAGAAGCTGTAAACATGGTGACGCAATGCCTTTAAAAATAACCGAAATATGCAGAATCAAAACATTTGGAAGACCGATTTTCGTGACAACTGAAAGGGGAAGTAATTTAAGGCTTTTTTATGGCTATTTAAACAAAGACTTGTGGATTTCTTTATTCAGGAATGGACTGGATCTATTAGAGATCGAGATAGGTATGATAGTTACAGATCCTTTAAAAACCATTTTTGAAAAAAGAGAAATATATCAGTTGCATGGATACATACTGCTTTCGAGTTGCTATTTCACAAGCAAGATTAAATGCTTTGCCACTTAACAACAATGTCCATCGATATAGTAATAACAGCCAAGATAGGTTATGTCCTTTTTGTAATACCAGAATTGAAGATGAATTCCATTTTTTATTCGAGTGCTTCATGTATGATGACCTTCGAATAAAGTTTTTGGGAGATTGTAAATTTTTACCATTCCCTGATTTGCTTAAAGTAAATAATGCCACCCACATGCATAATCTGTCCAGGTATGTGTTTCATGCTAGTAATTTCAGGAAGAAAATGACTTCTCAAGGTTGAACATTTACATTTATTTATTTTTGATGTATGTTTCACTCGCTCCAATTCAGTAGTTTATTTTGCTCAGAGGCCACTATTCTTTAACGGCATTGGTTGTGTATCAAGTTAAACTGTGTGATAATCGTGCAGTCTATAAAAATGTCTTTTTGCGTTCGTACTCTTATTTGGATTCCAAGCCTTCCTTTCAAGATGAACATATTATTATGACCATAACTTTTGACCCCCCCCCCCCCCCCCCTTCCACTTAATCAATTTATTATCCCTTACCCCTCCCTCCCGATGTACATTAAATGCTTCTGAGTTCTGAGTTCTCTCTCTCTCTCTCTCCTCACACACACAACACACACACACACACACACACACACACACGCACACAATATATATATATATACTCTCTCTCTCCTCTTTCTCTCATACACACTCATTCTCTCTCTCTCCGTCTCTCTCTCTCTCTCTCTCTCGCTCGCTCTCTCTCTCTCTCTCACACACACACACGAATACGCACTCACGCGCGCGCGCCTGTACAAACACACACACACACACCTATACAAACATCACAGTTGTATAAGCAGAACATACGCACGACAGTGTATTTGCATGCGCACGCGCACACACACGCACACGTGACTTTAACATGCTGGACACACACACACACATATATACTCGCGCACACAGTCAGAAAAGAGAAACAGACAGAGAGGAGAATCGCCACGTCAATTCAGAGAGAGAAGTGGGGGGGTGGAGGGGAGAAGAACGCACCCCTATGAAGCCAGAGAACACACAGGGAAAGAGGATACATGGAACTCTGCCTTTCTGACACCTGTAGGACACTTACTGGAGAGTCCACATCTGTCTGTCTCTCCGTCTCTGTCTCTCTGTCTTCCCCGTTGTCTTTTTTTTTTTTTTCTTTCTCCCTTTCTGTCTGTCCGTTTTTTATATCTACCTTTCTTTCTATTTTGTGCGTGTGTGTGTCTTGTTTTTTATTCTTTTTTCCCCTCATCTCTTTTCTGTCTTTCACCCTTCCTGTGCTTCTATCTATCTGTCTATTTTTCTTTCTTTCTTAAAATACAAGAGAAGACAAGGAAAGCAAAGATATTGAGCACTGCTTAACTGACAGCCAGACAGTAACTAAGGAATGAACGTGGGGAAAGAGAAGACAAGGAAAACAAAGATATTGAGCACTGCGTAACTGACAGCAACTGAAGAATGAACGTGGGAAAGGGAAGAGATACTGAACAGTGTGCTTCACACCCGGGGCGAAGACGATGATTGAGCAAGCTAACGGAGGGAATCAACATCCCTGTCTTCTCTGTTTTCCTTTTTCATTCTATCTTCGTTTCTTTATCCTTGTTTTTTTTTTTCCTTACTTGTGGATTTTGGGTGTATGACCGTGTTTATCCCGCCATTAGAGCAGCCATACTCCAGCTTCGGGGAAAAAGGAACTTCGACACGCGTATCCCTAATACATGCCCAGATACATTGCTCCGACAATTAAATGAATGATACAGTAAGGATTATCCGGGGTGGTGGGAGTTGAAAATAGAAAAACTGGGAACATGAAATTAAGAAAACTATATTATAGATGTGAAAACTCTTCGCTAGTTGTATGAGGAAACCATTGTAATCTTTTTCGAAGACGGATCTATTTGAATTGCCTGCTCCGAGACGTTTGAATTGCCTGTCTATTTAAATTACCTGCTCCGAGGCGTTTGAATTGCCTGCTCCGAGGCGTTTCGTCCGCTGGATCTGAACTCATGAGGAAGACAACGGCGGTTGTGTCTGTGCTCCTGGCGTCAAATAGAGACACCAACCACAGTCCATAATACCGGGTGTTCTCTCACCACCAAGGGTTTCAAAAAAGAATCCAACAGCACCCCAAAAGCAGCCAGCGAAGGGTAGTAAATGAAACAAACGAAAGTGTGGGGAGGAAAAAAGTTGCTGAAAAACTAAAGACATTATGCAAACAGTATAAAATGTAGGGGACAATCTTTGAGCCTACGCTTGAGGATCCACCCAAGGATGCAAGGGAGATCAAAAGACAAACACAAAGACGGACAGAAACAAATACAAATAACCTCGATTTAATCGAAATGAAATCGAAAATGAAATCTGATGGTCGCAATCTAGTTTTTTGGTTGGGTTGCTGGTCATGTTGGCTTTCTTTCGAGGCAATGGTGTAAAAGTTCAGCTGGGCATGAATGCTACTCACAGTGGGGCGCCTAATCAGTCTCAGTCCCTTCATCATCATCATCGCCTATTACCCCTCCTGGGCTACAGGCCGCCAACCAGGACCTCCAGGCATCTCTGTCCTGGGCTCTTTTCTCCAGCTGGTTCCAAGTCATCCCCATGTTTCCTGATGTCTGCTTCCAGGTCCCTGCGCCAGGTGTTCCTTGGCCGACCTCGTTTTCGTTTTCCTTGAGGGTTCCATGTTAGGGCTTGTCTGGTGATGTTGCTTGCAGGCTTCCGCAGCGTATGTCCAATCCAGCCCCAACGTCGTTTCTGGATTTCCTGTTCTGCGGGTAGCTGGTTTGTTCTCTCCCAGAGCTCGTTGTCGTTGATGGTGTCTCAGTCCCTTGTACCGATCTAAAACCTTAAAGCTCAGACTTGGGTCAAAGCCTCTGGCTGGAGGAATGAGACTTGCAGATGATCAACCTGCTGTTTCAGTTCCGTCGTATCCTTTCTGAGTTCTTAATCACGGTTTAATCACGGTCTCTGCCCTGGCCATTATGCGGGCAGTCCACTGAGAACACCCAAATCCAGTGGATACCCTCACACTGCAACATATATGGCAATGAGGAAGCTGACCAACTTTAAAGGAAGGAGAACAGCAGCCCCAGATGGAGCAGGAAGTCTCCTTTGAAGAACCAAGAGCACTATTTAGGAGAAGCAGAGAAAAGGAGACGGCTTGAGCAGCCCCCAGATTTCAACAAGAAGGATGCACACTACCTGCTGCCCAGAACAGACCAAGTGAGCATTGTCAGACTAAAGACAGGGCATTCCAGACTCAAACACCACATGTTCACAAAATTCCACACTGGCGAGTCTTCAGTGTCCCCATGCAGCACAGCCCCCAATGACAGTGGAACACTTCCTGCAAGGACTGTCCCACACATCTACAGCTAGGAGCAGAGACCTGACTGGCCTGCGGACACATCGACGAGGGGAGAAGCTCTATGGATCTCTGAAGGGCCTCCGCCGTACAGCAGCCTTCGTCAGTGCCTCTGGGGTTCCCGTCTGGGTGGAAGAAGAAGAAGAAGAAGAAGAAGAACCATCTGCCGGTGGTGGCCGTAGCAAAGAAAACAGATGTGTGCCGCCGACTTCACACACGCCACTCTTGTACATCCTGTCATAACTTTTAAAAAGTGAAGAAGCACCGATGAGCATTGTGTGTGACGTAGACTCACTGCAAAAAAAACATGTTCTTATAGACTGTAGCCACTTACATGATATCAGTCTTAAATTACCTCACTGCAAACTCTACGACAACATCGTCAGAGATGTACTCCCCCCATCCCCCACCCCCCCCCCCCTGATGTGATTTTAGAGTACCCGAGAGAGAGAAGTGGAAAAGTTTTTTCAGCATTTCAGGCGTGTTTTAGAGAATATGTTTTAAGTGTGTGTGTGTGTGTGTGTGTGTGTGTGTGTGTGTGTGTGTGTGTGTGTGTGTGTGTGTGTGTGTGTGTGTGTGTGTGTGTGTGTGCGCGCGCGCGCGTGCATTTCAGTGTGTTTTAGAGGATATGTTTTTCAGATGTGTGTGTCTGTGCGTGCGTGCGTGCGTGTGTGCGTTCGTGCTTGCGTGTGTGCGTGTGTGAGTGCGTGCGTGCGTGCGTGAGTGAGTGCGTGCGTGCGTGCGTGCGTGCGTGCGTGCGTGTGTATGTTCATACATACATACATACATACATACATACATACATACATGCATACACACACGCGCACACACACGCACACAATACCTCACTCAGTCGCGGAAGATTCCAGTTACCCGGCATCTACGCATGACCCGAGCTGACCATTCCAGCCTTTTACTGTATGATTGAATGGATCTGGTTTAGTTTACCCATGGCAAATATGCTATTCCTCATTAGATGAATATCCCCCCCCCCCCCTACCCCCCTTTTTCCCTCCTACTCTCCCCTCCCCCTCCTCCACTCCTTCGACCCTTTTCTCCTCTTTCCTCCCTCTTCCCCCCCCCCCCCCCCCCCCCCCCCCCCCCCCCCCCCCCCAGATTGTTCCTGTCCTGATGAACCACTGGTCGTATTGGAATAGACAGAATGATCATTGTGCCGTCTGTGTGGCGATATCAGCCATTTTTTTTGTTTCTCCCTTCATTAGGGGACAACACTCGTGCACCTCCTACCGGTGTCTTTGTTGATTATCGGCCGTCTTTTCCCCAACCAAGTTTGTCACAGCGGGAAAATGATTGCGTCACGTCTATCGAGTTTAATGATTAGTTTAATCTACTAAAGTTATTTTATTTCTATGGTAGCTGTTCAGTTTTACTTGCTTTTGAGTTATTCATAGCCTCGGTATTCTCCAACCTGATCTGTGGGAAGAAGGGGAAAGGAGAGAGAGAGAGAGAGAGAGAGAGAGAGAGAGAGAGAGAGAGAGTGAGAGAGAGAGAGAGAGAGAGAGTGAGAATGTTTTAAAGTGTCAGGCCTTAATGTCGGCCCCCATAACATGGGAGCAATAGCACAACAAGAATAATATAGATTGAATGAATTACATCCTTAAGTTGAACGCTTTGTAAACAAAATTAGATAACCGTAAAACGATACCTTCGTTTTCACTTGACATAAGTAGGTAGAATTTAAATATACATGGCTTATGGAAATATTTGGGCTGAATACATTCGTTTCTTATTTCATCGTACAATGAACAAACAAGAACAAAATGTAGTTCAGTTTTCTGGTGTGTTTCTGCAGAACGGACACAATTTTTCATTAACAGTGTTATCTGTATACTGTAAGAAATGTGACTTCAGAGGAGACATTCCAATCCGAAATCTTGCAAATGTTCTTCGAATTTGTACGTTCTTAACAAGATACATATAAGGACTGAGAATCAATGTGCTCTTGAATTGCGAATAAAACACTGTAAAATTCGTAAGACTGCAAAAAAGCATGCCAATTCTGATTATAACAATCTATCAATCTGTGTTTGAATTCACAGAGAGAGAGAGAGAGAGAGAGAGGAGAGAGAGAGAGAGAGAGAGAGAGAGAGAGAGAGAGAGACTCATCTGATCACTCACTTAAGTACACTATCATTAGTTATACTACTAAGAATTGTTCACTCAAACTACACAGCATGATAAGAAAACAGGTGTCCGAGTGTGTGTGTGTGTGCGCGCGCGCGCGCACACACACACACACACACACACACACACACACACACACACACCCATGCCATGCGCGCGCGCGCGCGCACACACACACACACACACACACACACACACACACACACACACACACGGAAATCACAAACATATACACAAACATACATGAGAGCGCGCGCTCGAAGCGTGTACACACACACACACACACACACACACACACACACACACACACACACACACACACACACACACACGCACACACACACACTGTCTGTATCTTCTCTCTATATATGAACACAGGTACATGCAGAGATACACACAGAACCGGACACACATACAAACCTATTCTCTCTCTCTCTCTCTCTCTCTCTCTCTCTCTCTCTCTCTCTCTCTCTCTCCATCTCTCTCTCACACACACACACACACACACACACACACACACACACACACACACACACACACACAACACACACACACACACACAGAGGGACACACGCACACCTACATGTCTTTGTGTGATGTCTTTTCAGATTTAAAGTTTGCCTTCAACGTTGTTGTTTTTTTTTCCTGTAATGTGTGTGTCTAGTTAAGCATTTACTTTACGATTATTTGCAGGTATGATGTAGGGATGTCTAGAGGGACATTTATATGCACTTAGATAACCACGTTATGCATACACTTACATTGTCACAGACCTTTATGCATCTCTCTCTCTCTCTCTAATATCACATATGTGAACAGACGTAAAACTGAAGTACTACTACTACGCATACCTAGTGCACTTAAACAAAAGGCCGAGACTCAATTGAGAGACAGGCGAGGTTTGACATCAACAACCGATCGAAATGCAATACAATACAATAAAATAGAATGAAATACATATAGAGGCTACACAATACTACAGAGAACAGACCTCGATCTAGGAACAAAGAGGAAACATCGACATTCTCTTGGTGCCATCAGACACATGTGATTGAATCGCTATCAAAAAAAAAATCCCAAGAGGGCATTTCGGAGACGGCACATCCCCACCAAGCTGAAACAGGTCCTAGGGGAAAAAAAGGGGAAAAGTACAGGGGAAGTAATTAGATATGCTCAACGGTAGAGTTACTTCTGGTGTTTGTTGGGGGGGGGGGGGGGGGGGGGGATTATTGTTATTTTATTATTATCAAATAATAATAATAATAATAATAATATAACAAGATCACATCATTATTATTTAGTTATTATTATCATCATCATCATCATTATTTTGTTATTATATTATATTATTACTAAATATAATAGAACGTGGGAAAACACTGTCGCCGTCATTTTACTGGAAAGTTTTCATGACCTATACCGAAAAATATGCAGTATCAGAGACAGTCGTCCATGGTGAAATATGAGCTTCACAAAGCTCATGTTCACTGGAAAAATGTGTAAGGCTCTTGCTGATCGGATCCTAGATCCGCCGTGTTCTTAAGATCACGGATATCCTCCAAACGCTTCAAAGAGCTCGACATTGGAATATGTTGCATTTCTTGCACGGAGTTTGAGCAGTTTTTTTTTGTTTTGTTTTTTTTTTTCAGTAAATTTGCGGAGCGATAAGAAAATAAAACGCTGATTAAAAAAAAAAAAAAGAACACGGAAAAGAATATATGAAACCAAATTAAACCATGTTTCTTATAGTCAAGTCGACCACCAAGGAATTTGTCATCTTTTTAAGGTCAAATCTTCGTGCAGTTGTTGAACACACATACACGTTTGTGTGTGCGGAGAGAGAGAGAGAGAATCGGTGAAACACATCTGCCCGACGTCATCAAATGAGTTAAGAAAACTGGGTGAACAAATAGAACAAATAGACACAAAGGTGGATGGAATGGGGAGTAGGAGAGGAGGTAAAGGGGGCGGGCGAAAGACGAAGCTTTAAATATAATGATGTGAATTCCTTACCGACAGAATGTGAGATCCATTGGTCTATCTTGTGGACAGACCTGCTGGGGGTGTGGCTGGTCTGGGTCCACTTTTTGTCTCCTGGGCAATTATCGTCAGCTGTGCCGGCACTAGCATCGAAGACCCGCCTATGATGCTGCAGGGAGCATCACGTTTGTGGCACGAGGCCCCATGTTGACGCTCGGGTGTGAAACCACACGAATTCCACGGCCTCAGATACACCTCTAAAACATTGCTGAAACTGAGAGAGATAATTCTCATCTCTGATGGACACTTTCCAAACAGTTGTGGTTCTCTACTAGACTCGGCTAAAAAAAGAGAGAAAAATGAAAACGCGCGGAGAGGGAAAACAGAAGTAAAATGTCAGAGAGAAAAAAATAGAAAAAGTTGTTGGAAGAAAAAAAAAAGGTGAAGTCAAATCAGTACACACCCACCCCCAAACCTCAGACCAGCTACGGGTGCCCCAAAATTCGCTATATCGTGCTCGTTTACTGGAAACACACACAACGGAAACTGACTATAGAATATGATAAAACAAATTAATACATGTTTCGACCTTTTCAGTCTTCTTCAGGCAGGACAAACAATGGAAACAAAGAACGAATAAACAGTTTGTTATCTGTTTTGCACCCGGATCGAAGAGATAACTGATATTTTGGTCGTCCTTTGTTTCCATAGTTTCAAATGTATTTTGTCCTTTCTCAAGAAAATCTGACAGGTCAAAAGGCACTGTGTAGGTTATGTGATTTGTTTCTTCGTTTGCGACCCGGTGATTCGGTTTTTGGTGTTATGATTCATTTTGCACCTGTGGTCATCACACTTGAAACGGACTGTAAACGAGCTTTGTACTATACACAGAACTGCTGCCACAACTATGACAAGTGCCACAAACGTAACAAGTGTTGGACGCGTGCACGTTCAACTTTGATGACGTCTCACAGAGACGGATTACCCAATTCCTCAGCGACATTTTCATCACCAGGGGAGAAACTTGACTTCCAGCTGCTTCCCAAAGCATCCAGCTAGGTAGTGTGGAAAAAAATAGGATAAACAAGAAATTCCTCGTGGCCCGTGGCAACGAAAGCACTCAAGAGAGGTCCAAGATGTGGGCAATTGCGGTGTTAGGTAGTCAAGCATTATCGGTCATATCAGCCATATAGATAGATTGATCGATCGATCCAGCAAGCGAACGAACGAACGTACGAACGAACGAACGATAGATAGATAATTAGATAGACACATAGTGATTCCTTTTCAATACTTTCATCACATTCACACTAATCGGCTCAAACAGTCACAGTCCCAGCGATCCCAGTCCAGGGGTAGGTCGACATCAGGCCACTCACTAGAGGAATACCTGCATTGCTGCTGAAGCACTTTGCTGGTATTCAGTAGTGCTCCCTTCCACAAATGACACAGCCCGTGACTTTAACGCTGCTGGACACACACACACACACACACACACACACACACACACACACACACACACACACACACACACACACACACACACACACACCACACACACACACACACACACACACACACACACACACACACACACACACACACACACACACACACACACACACACACACACACACACACACACACACACACACACACACACACACAACACACAACAACAACAACAACAAACAACAACAACAACACCCACCCACCCCCAAGCCTTCCAACTCCCCCCCCCCCCCCCCCCCCCCCCGTTCCCCTCCTTTCTCCTCTCCCTTCACGCTCAAGAGTCATTACTGACGACTGTATCATCAAGTTTTGCCAGGGAAACCAGACTGATAAGGCCATGCATGCCAGGAGAGAACACCGCCACAATGTCCGCCTAGGGACTCCCCCCCCCCCTCCCCCACTCCCTCCTCCAAAACCACTCTAACCAACCCCAGCATTTCCACTCCTGCTGTTATCCTCACCATTCTCATGACCCAGAGGCTTGGAGATAAACCCACGACAGGTAGGAACGTGGACGAGTAATCAACACTTACTTCACCATCAGGGGCAATAGAATTTTCAATCATTTTCTCTTTTCTTTTTTCTGTTCGACGAGGACGGTGACAACGACGGCGTTTCTATAGGGACTTTGGAGATGACATGATCCAGGTGTACCCAACGATTTCTTTCCCAGTACAGTCCACAGTCCTACCCGGCCAGAGATGGGCAAACACCTGCAATAATGGTCAGGAAATTGGAGCAAACACTTTCCGATACACACCCCCGTTATTTAAAGGTTTTGCGTGTTCGGGGAATCTGGGATGATTAGAGAATTGCCCAGGCGCTGTCAGAATTCAGGCCTCGTCCTTCGGTTCTTGAAAATGCCCTTGTCCAGGTCGCGATTTCGCCAAGGGAAATGTTGGTCGTGTAGAGAACAAAGTTATGTCCCAAGCCAAAATTGTACCCCTGCTTAAATTATTCCGGACATTAAAAAAAAAAAAAATATATATATATATATATATATACTTTATATACGTGTGCGTGTGTGTGTGTGTGTGTGTGTGTGTGTGTGTGTGTGAGAGAGAGAGAGAGAGAGAGAGAGAGAGAGAGAGAGAGAGAGAGAGAGAGAGAGAAGAGAGAGAATTTGCTTTAAAGATCGAATGCACAATCGTGTGTTACTATGTATTGTTTTTGTACATCACTTTTTAATGTATACAAATGACTTACCATATTCCAGAGATGAAAATAAAATGTAAAAAAAAAGTCGATGTAAAGGACATTCATATCTGATTATGCTACATATTCTGTCTAACATTATGTTACATGAGAGTGAAATAGATTTACAAATTGGGAAAATGACTATATGGCAAATATGTACCCTATGTTCCCCCAGCCCACCTCACTCTCTAGCCCCACTGTCTCCTTCCTCTTCATTATTGTTACTCTCATTTTTATTCTATTTTTTGTTTTGTTTAATATTATTTTTTTTTTTTTGTTTTTGTTTTCATTTATCTTCTTCTATTTTCATTTGATGTTCTTTTATGATTACATGACCGCTTTGCTTGCTTCTTTGCTTTTTTTTTTTTTTTTTTTACATTAATTGATTTCACTGCATGTTGTAGTCCCTACTCAGGGCGAGGACTGGATGTAAAAAAGCACGTTAGTGCACACACACACACACACACACACACACACACACACACACACACACACACAAAGCGAACTGCATTATCACGAAGATCAATGTTCATAGAATGCAAATGGCAGCACATCAAACAAACAGAAAAAACTTTAAACAGAAAAAAAAAAAAAAAAAAAAAAAAAAAAAAAAAAAAAACGTCCAGAACAGGAACTTAAACCTTGCTCACTTAAGCCATGTCCTGCCCCAAAGGAAATTTCGTCCACCGTCCAACACTGCTTATACTCTCATTTGACAACGCATCCATTTCTTTGGCATTTCCTCAGGTGCTGCATCTGGAGACGTCACACCTCAATATCTGGTAGGATACTGACCCTGAAAACAGACCCGAAAAACTGTCAGAAGAGCTGGGAAAGAAATTGTGAGAGTGTTCATGGGGACCGACATACTGAAACACAAAATGGTGAAGAAACCATTACGATGGTCCACAGGACTTCGTCTGTGTGCTTGTTCAAATCAGTCCTGAAAACACAGACTCTATCAGTCTGACTGACTCGTTCTGCGAAAGCTTCCAGACCGATATGCGACGTACATGCGCGAGTGCTGTCTCCTTTCGCAGAGGACAAATGGCGCCAGGTCAGGAAATGGGTGGCGTGACAATTACTGGGTGTGTTCTCTTGGAGCAAATCGTTCTTTAGGACAGAGAAGTACAGGTCAGTCAGCCTCTTAAGAGCGGCGAAAAGATTGCGCGTGCACGTTGCTGAGTAACGTGACAATCGCAGTTTTTCCTGGCTACGAAATAAAGGTTAGGGATGAGAGAGAGAGAGAGAGAGAGAGAGAGAGAGAGAGAGAGAGAGAGAGAGGAGAAGCTTGTCAAGCAAAGGAACATTACGATACAAACATTTCAGTAAGCTGAGTAAGGATTTCAACAAAATATTTGAAAATAAAAACAGACGAGCTCACATTCAGTGCATGCAAAGAAGTTGCTGACGAGGACATGAATTCTACTGTTGTTTTCATACAGTTCTGAAATTTGGTTTTGTCCCAAAAGCAATTCATCAGTATGTTTACGTGTTGTATTTATATCCCTTACCAGTATTCAATGTCGAAAGTGATTCTTTAACTTTCATGATAAAAACCCGCCTACCACCAGCCGCCGTGGCGAAGTGGTTAGCGTCGCGGACTCCCGGCTGGGAGGTCGTGGGGTCGAATCCCATCAGAGTCATGTGGGTTTTTCTGCCCCGACCGGCTCCTACCCAGAGTTGAGTTTGCTGTGGACTCAGTTGGGAAGACTGGGACCACACAGTCGACTTTCATCCACTTAATGGATGCATTTCTGAGAGTGTTGCTCAAATTTCCTGACCAACACTGCAGGTGTCCTGTATCTCTCCGGCCTGGTTGACGCCGGGATATATTATGAAAGGAAGCGTAGAGTGCAGCCTTGTCATGTAGTCTCAGACCGAAATGGAAATCCGTAGCATCATCTTAATCATCCTCATTCTCATCGATCAGCATAAAAAAAAGTCTCGAATTCTGTGGCCCTTCATGCCCTGCTCTCATGGTGACCTCAATTCGATGTCCTCTCCACGTCTGTGGCTTGGTTTGGTTCCGTCGGGGTCACCAGTATCGGTGAGTCCATGGGGTCTGTCGTAGGACGGACGTGGTGGCGCCCTCCGGAGGGACAGTTTACTCACGCCGGCTCCGCGACTAAGCAATTATTGTGTCGTCAGTAGGGGGGTTAGTAGGTGGTGTCCTGCGTATGTTAGATCAGAACAGGCGCCACTGAACACTATCGAAGTGACTCGGCAGCAGTGCAGTGTCTCCCGCCGGTGGGTTGCCTCTTCACGGCTTGACATTGACTGCTCCCTGTGGATTGCCGTGCCGGGCTGCGGCGGGGCCGACCGGCTGTGGCTGTGGACTTGAGTCAAAGGAATGAGTCACGTAATGTACAAGACAGACAATATCTTTTCCACGAAGAGTTTACAAATGACTTGGCAGCGTTATCTGAGTGGTCAAGAGAGGTTATGCCGTTTGACGTTAGCGTGTCCTTGTTTCAATTCCTTTCCCCTCAGCCAGTCCCCACAATTATCGTTGCCTGCCACACTTGCCGCTGACGTGTTCCCCGAGGTTCCCCTTTCCTTGTCAGACTTCATCGGAGAAATTTCAAAGTCAAGATTTCCCCCCTCTGACCTTACTTAGTAAAACTGTTATTTATTTGACAAAAATTCGTAATGATCATCATAATGAACATCAGATGTCTTAAGTGCACAGCTTCAGTTCTTTATGGCTGGTGTAACCAGTCATTGAGGGCCGGCTTTTCTCAGTTACGTCATCGCCATTTGCCGCGAGTCTGAATGCACCTCTCTACTCCTCACCCCACCCTCATCCCCTAAAGCAAAAAAAGAGATTACATTTGCTGAACTAATCTCAGGCTTGATGACTGAATAAAAGAAAAGATGCAAAGCATATAAACGTACTCCAGTTTTATCCTGAATACACGTGAGATATTCCTTAAAGAGGAAAAACCGTCTTGGGCTGGTGTAACCGTTAGTAATGGCTATTCTGGTAAACGTACCTACACATTTTCAGAAAGATAGGTCCAGTAGTTTTGTCTGAAGAGAGTGGAACACATTTTTCACCACGGACGGACGGACAGAAACACACACACACACACACAACACCACACACACACACACACACACACACACACACACACACACAGAGCATTTCTTCGTTCCCCATTCTAAAGTACTCCCTGTTCTATAAGAACTGGGAGTACAAAAACGACACGTGCACGCACTTTCCTATCAAACGAGGATCAAGCCTGATTTTTGTTTCAAGTTGTTAACATTTGAGTGAAACGACTTTACGCTATGAAAGGCTGGATTCTTTAAGAACAGACGAAAATCAGCGCACATTTTCCACT
>JADBJO010026541.1:17500-22402 GCA_016801955.1 Conus betulinus | reverse complement strand
AACTGTTAATCATGGCGCTGGCTTTATCGTTGTGATCCGGTGAGCTGATACGCATGGTGAGAATGCTGCGGCATCGCTCAGTCTGGTCGTTATCCGCGCAGTCGCCGAGCACTTGTGGGGATGGACTCAATCGCATGATCGTTCATTTCGGGGCAGGCTCACGGAGGGACTGGCGATTGAGATAGGGCGATATAAACCAAAGAGTCGCTTGTTTGTGGCGAAGGAGGGGAAGAGTGGGCCTAAATGATAGCGGAAGAACAGGTTGGGAGGGGGGGGGGGGGGGCGGCGGGGGGAGGAGGTGCGGGGGGGGGGGAGCGAAGGAGGGGATCGGGGGGATGAAGCGGGAGAGGCACATGGAAACTACGGAGCAGTACTTCAGTGAGAGACAGGATCTACCAAGATAGGAAAGTACAAACGCATGGTTTCTGACTAAGAATTTTGGTTTTCTTCCAGTTCGATTATTGAAATATGTTACACAGAAACAAGGGCGTTGCGCATGATACAAATATTTAGGTATGCTTTGCTCTGCTCATATCATACAACGAGTTCTAGGCGCGTTATTGGCATGCTATGCTCAGGGACACTCTGCACGCTAAAATGAATTGCTGACTAACTATACTATAGATCTCTACGTATACTATACTAACCGTACCGTACCGTACCGTCCGTACATACTATACTAGACTTACTATACGGGCCCGCAATGTGCAAGTGCTGTGTGCTCTATCCTGTGGCTCTGTATGTACTATGTACTTCTCAGTTGTTCATTGGCTATGCCACATCTGTTGTATACTATGATGGAAATCAAGCGCCCGTGCAAAACAACAGGCG
Source organism: Conus betulinus (assembly GCA_016801955.1). NCBI lineage: Eukaryota > Metazoa > Mollusca > Gastropoda > Neogastropoda > Conidae > Conus > Conus betulinus. The sequence goes on along the minus strand of JADBJO010026541.1, from coordinate 21,571 downwards.
TCTTGTCTACATCCATGACGTCAAGGCGCACTAGGCGACGGGTGAATGTGCAGATTCCCTACCATCGGGACATGTTTACAGAATCGGTAAAACAACACCACACACACACATACCACACACACAGTCTCAGGTGTACCTGCTTACTGCACTAAAATAAATGCAAGGGAGATCAGTATCGTAGGAGAAAACAACGCAAAAACGCTCCAAACAAAGACTGTCTACTTAAATAGGTCACTACACCATGACAAGACAGGCAAGAGGCACCACGTCAACACATCAGTGTCAGACACGCACACAACCACTCAATTCAAGACTTACCGGTGTATGCCAATGAAAAAACGTACCATAGACAGAGTGACATTCTTGACGAGCTAAGGAGGAAAAAATTTAGGATTCATAAACTGCAAAACAAAGCACCCCAGGCTGAACACATGACTAATAAGTTCCACGCATTGAGTTCCGCCTTATAGTGATTTTTTTTTTTACTTCAGTTGTCCCTTTGGTACAAACTAACAAAATGAAGCCTGAGAGAGAGAGGAGAGAGTGAGAGAGAGGGAGACCAGACAGAGCGACAGAGAGAGACAGAGACAGAGAGCGGAGACCGAGAGAGCAAGTGGGAGTGCGAGAGAGAGGGAGAAAGGGGAAAAAGGGGGAGCTGTAGTATTACTGGAGGGGTGGGCTGTGACAAAAAATAAAACAGGATGATATTAGACTTTGCATCACTTGGTGAGGGGACATGTACTGTCGAGGCAAGTTATTCTTTTAGATCGACCAAATGAGGCCACTCCACTTTTGACCGGACTACACAATCCGTCGTCCTGAAAAAGAGCGCCGGCTCGAAATCTGGGATTATATTTGGTTTACATGCTTGTGCCATTTGTACTTCAATTGGGTGGTGTGTGTTGTGTGTGTGGTAGTATATATATATATATATATATATATTATATATATAGTATATATATAGATAATATATATATATAAATGATCAGGGTGGTGAATATCATATAGATAAAAGCAGGCAGGAACATAAAAAACACAGCGGAAGTTTAAGCAGTATTACTTTCGAATTGACAGTTTCTTTGTATCAAAAGTCCACCTTTACATTCGACAGAGAAACAAGACGAAAGTCAGATAAAAAAAAGTTGTCTAATTATCATGCTGGACCAATTAACCCCCACCCCCACCCCCACCTGCACCCCCTGCTCTGCCTTTTGACCTATATAAAAAAATACATTCCGCTGATTAGTACGCAGAGGTTATCGCTATTTTTACTCCCCAATCCACTTGTGCCATGGGATGATGGTGATTATTTTTTTTCGTCCTCCATATTCCTTATTCTCATTATTACTTTTTTTTCTTTTTTTTTTTTTTTTTAATGGTGTGGCGTATTTCATTCATTTGATAAAGATGGAACTGAAAGGGGAAATAATGAGTACTGAACCGACCGCATTTTCACGGCCATGAGTATGTCATAGACGGAGCGAACAAATACAATAGTAACCTCATTGTCTGTACCACTTGCCGCGTCGCCCTGTCTCCTTCATAAAACGTCCAGCCACATTTTTGAGCAAAGACTCCCTGCTGTCCGTTCTAGGGGCGAGAGTGTGCACGCCTGGGCTGGTTGTTGTTCTTCTTTGTTGTTGTTATCATCATTGATTAATACGATTGTTTATTGTTGTTTGTTGTTGTTATTATATATTATTATTATTATTATTAATCATTATTATTATGTCTTTTGTTATTATTAAACATATGTTCTATGTGTTATTATGTTATTGTTATTGTTTTCATTACTATTATAATCATTACCGTTGCGTCATTCATCGCGTTGTCGACGTCATCGAGAAACATGATGATGATGATCATCATCATCATCATGCAGAAGAACAGAACGACTGTGTTTGACGTCATCATCATCATCATCAATCATCATCATCATCATCATCATCATCATCACTGTCGTCGTCGCGTTGTAGTCGTCGTCGTTGTTTCTCATCGTCCGTCGTCATATAATAATCATAACCATCATCGTCGTTCATCATGCTGAAAAAACAGCAGGCCGAGTTTTGAGATTTTAACAGACAATACCATCCAAAAACAAATGGAATCGTGACGCCGGAGTGAGAGATTTCAGAATACGGTTACACAAAAGAAAATAAAAAGGACAAGAAAGAAAGAAAGAAAAAGAAAGGAAAGAAGGATAGAAAGAAAAAGGGAAAAATAAGCAACATGCAAACAATTACGACTTTTTTCCCAACCGTTTTCGGAGCCCAAAATGCCAACAGAAAAAAGAAAAAAAGTAAGCAAACATCATGCAAACAGACTATGACCTTTTTTTTTTCAAACCGTTTTCGGAGTCCAAAATGCCCCCATCCCATCTGGACCCTTCTGACACCCTTTTTACCCTCCGGATAGACAGACTTAGCTTCACCCGTCCACTGAGAAGCTATTCTCCATATCGGGAGGAGACGTGTCTTCATGGAGCTTGTAGAAACTCCATTTTGCCCAGATTGTTCTCCTTCACCAGCTTGCTTTTGATGTATGATTAAAGCCAGCAAAACATTGAATGTAGTTCTTCCCTATAGCAGAATTAATAAAGCAGTTTTTTTGGGGGGTTATTCATTTATTTCAATAATTCAAAAAGACCACTAGATGAACAACATGGAGGTTTATCCACGGCTAAAAAAAAAGTATTTCATTACAGAGCACGGAAACGAAGCCGTCAGCCGTCAGTTTCTCTGCACTGGCTTGTTATTGTTCATTTCCTGCTATGGCGTTTGTTTCTGTGCTTTGTTCTTCATCATTATCCTCTTCTTCTCTGTCCTCTGAAGAAAAGTAGGATTTCTTTCTTCGAGATGAAGAACAGCGATTAATTCCTCAGTTATCTGGGGAAGAATGGTTGTATTCCAAATTGATCAGGTTTCAAATCAGAGTTGATAAAAACAAAAGGACTTTCCGAAATGACCATGTCTATGCAGCCTCTGGGGATGAGACTGTATTGGATGAATTTGAACATCTTAAACAAACAACAGATTTGATATCGGAAATCCTGAGGAGTAAGACGAACCATTGGACAATAGGCGATCTGCCCCACCTCTGTGGAGAGGAAGACAGGCACATTTCCAGATCGACCAGCCTGGACAAAATGCCTCAGTGTACAATGCGTTGCGGACCCTGGACAAAATGCTTCAGAGTACAATGTATAGCGGACTCTGAACAAATGCTTCAGTGTACAATGTGTGGCGGACCCTGGACACAATGCTTCAGAGTGCAATGTGTGTCGGACTCTGAACAAAATGCTTCAGAGTACAATGTGTGGCCGACCTGGGCACAGTGCTTCAGAGTACAATGTGTGGCGCACCCTGGACACAATGCTTCAGTGTACAATGTGTGGCGGACGAACGAGAAAGACGTGGGAGAACAAAACCAGCCTGTACATCGCCAGCGTCCAGAAGCACACAAAAAATGGAGAGATGTGTCAGAAGTCATCAGCGGTACCTTAGCACTATCTGCCCAGCATATCAGCCAGATGAGCTGACATACCAACTGATCTTACTTTGATTATTGTTTAGCTTTCCAAGATTATAGTTTGGAATAAACCATTTTTGACACTATCTGAAACCCGTAAAAACTATGATTTTATGTGTGATTTACGTGAACTTACTATCTCTGTGCAATGCTTTATGCTGGTATTTCTGTAATTCACAAACATGAATCAGTTTTGGGCAAAATTTATCTTCGTTATGTTTGCAGTTACACGAAACAACTTTACCCTGCTAGAATGGCATTAGCTAAATATAGTTTTTTTTGAAACTTGTTCAGGCGTATTCAGTTTTGTACACGTCAATGACATTGTTTTCGTGTGAAAAAATCATATATATTAACACGATATTTTAGTCCGATGAGAAAGATAGGATCGATAAAATACCTCCCTAACCTTCGTCGTTAAAGCGTTGACAAATACCCCCACCGCAATCATAAGATTACAAAGACTTTTCGATCAAAAGATTTTCGATGATTTTATGTCATTGACGGAAAATATTTAATTAGATTCTGAAAGTCTTCTCGTAT
>JADBJO010026541.1:0-10000 GCA_016801955.1 Conus betulinus | reverse complement strand
GATAGGTTTCATTTTCTCTCTGCTCTTCTGCATTAGCTGCATTCCTTGTGTGCGCACGCGCGTGAGTGTATGTGTGTGTGTGTGTGTGTGTGTGTGTGTGTGTGTGTGTGTGTGTGTGTGTGTGTGTGTGTGTGTGCGTGCATGCGTGCGTGCGTGAGTGAGTGTGTGCGTGCGTGCGCGCGCGCGTGTGTGTGTGTAGGTGTGTGTGTGTGTGTGTGTGTGAAGGGGGGGGGGAGAGAGAGACAGAGAGAGAGAGAGAGAGAGAGAGAGAGAGAGAGAGAGAGAGAGAGAGAGAGTATACTCGTTTCTTTCCTATGGCATGGCTTTTATCTTCAGTAGTTACATGTTGATCTGTCTATTATGCAGGAAAAAAAGGCCACTCGACTGCTTCTGTTGAACACACGGGACACAGCCATGACTTGGTGGTTTGAAAGCCACCAACGGTTACTGCGGTTGTGCCGTGTGTCGGCGGAAAAATGAATATGGGTGGAGAAGTCGAGCGAGAAGATGGGTTGAGAAAGAATGAGAGAGGAGCGGATGGTGAAGGAGTGATGAGAAGGAAAATGTGGAAGAGAATTGAGGACAGAGGTGGAGGGAACTCTGTACAGACGATGGCAACATGCAAAAGGTGTAAGTTATGTGGCTAACGTTGGGGAAGTTTAGTTACCTTGCTTTGCATGCCAAGTTATGTGGCTAACGTTTGGGAAGTTTAGTTACCTTGCTTGGCATGCCAAGTTATGTGGCTAACGTTTGGGAAGTTTAGTTACCCTGCTTGGCATGCCAAACGACGTCATTGAGAGAACTGTCTTTTCCACGTGATATTTTGATGGTTATGAGTGCTTCTGTTTTGTCATTTTTCCTATCTTCTGAACCCCACTAGCCCTCCATCCCCCCACACTCCCACCCCCTGCTACCCTTCTCCATTTACTGATTTGTCACAATCTACTGAGCAAGAAACAGGCTTACTCTAATGCGGGTTTTCAATATTCTGTGACACATGCCGATGGATTAGTCACACTAGAGTGAATTATCTTATCATTTTACCACTTTCATCTTTCGATGTGAGAATTCTTTTTCGTCAGACTTTGGCAGCTCTTGAAACTTGGCGAGGTGACAGAGTCCTGGTGATTGTGATGATTTCAGATGTATTTTTCATGCAACAAATGAGTGTAAGAATTGTGAATCCACATGGTCTAATGAAAACTATTCAGGCGTGATACACTGTTTTGATGAGTAAGATTTATACACACCTACTGTCTGCAGGTGGCAACAGATTATCCATTTTGACTGAAAGCGCTAGAATTTGATTATTATTGATTTCCTCAATATACATCGCTACCAGTGAGAACACATATTTCGTTAAATTGCTCAAATAACAGACGATAGACAACGAGAAGATGCTCTTGTAAACTATTCACATGATCTTTGACGAATATCCACAGAAGAAGAGGTGCTGTTCTTCGCCATATGACTTAAATCCAATACGAATTAAGGTGCGCTGTCAGACTAAAGCTTTGCAGAAACTCAACACTGGTTGGTGTAAGCATGTCTATGAGAGTGTCTTTGGCAATTAAAATTACCGATGCTAGTTATCACCTTGAAATAAGCCAGCAGTCCTCTATTTTTCCATCTGCCAGTCCACCAGTAACATGTCAAAAATCCACTTAATTCATCGAAGAAACGCTTGCTTATTTTCTTCAGATAATTGCTCAAGTGATGATCACAGCCTTAAAGGACAAACCATCCCATATGATTTACAAACCGATATGCTAGCATTTGCTTGCTCAGGGTCACTGAATTACGATCGAGGTTTTGCATGATGGCTCCAAACAAAAGTAGATTTCTCTGCATCATCCACAAACATGCTGCTTCTTCAAGTTTGGATTCGCTGGTAGACAACACAGCCCTGCATGCCATCCAGTTATCACACTCCCCCAATTCAGACCCTTGTCAGTCTTGTTTCGGCCACTGATTTATTCTGGACATCACAGGAAAGGCAGTTCTGCAGCAAAGCTGCACCAGAGTGTGAACAGGGCCAGGAGAGGAAATGTCCCAGTGTCATTGACAGATGGCTTACAAGAATAAAGAAACTAGGTTCACCAAGGAAAAGTGCTTCAAAAGGATTGGCCAGTTGAAAAAATTTCTGAGACCCCCCCCCCCCCCCCTCCTCTCCTCAAATATGAATGCGCCTGTAGCGTATAAAATTATGACCCAAACAAAAATGTTTCAATGTAACGTGTTTGTCTCTCTTTTCTTTTGTTTTGCTTGTTTGTTTGTCTTTCGGACCAAAATAATACTGTCCTTCTGTCTGTTTGTTCGGGAAAATGAGTATCTTTGTAAATAACATGAAATATCTATCAAGCATCCTCACTTTTAATCACTCACCACACATTTGAAGACATCCACACTAAGTATATCACTATCCCATAACTCCTAATAATTTTTGTCCCACGTGCAGCTTGACTTTTTGTGTACTCACATTTTTCGCGCTTTTTTCCCTTCAGTTGTACTTTTTTCGCTTTCTTTTCTTGGTATGTAAAATCCTTTTTCTGACTACATTTTTCTTTACCATCGCTTTCCGCTTTTGCTGTTCATTTATTCTTTTTTTTTTGTCTGTTGAATGACCCCTCCCTGTCCTTTTAATTGTGTGTATAATTCGTTTCTTTGTTTATTGTCCCCCCCCACCACCACCCCCCCCATGCCTCACCATATTTCCCCTCCTTCCATCCCTACTGAGTTTGCTAAGCTACGGTTATGCAACTTAAATGAGTAGTTAACGACTTTTTGCAGTTCAATATCTTAAAGAACAAATAACTAGTGATATTTCAGAAAGAAATTAGCGATGCAATTCTACTAGTAAATCAACGAGCAGCAACAGTTGCAGAACTGTGGTTGTAATGGTGGCGATGGTTAGAAGTAGTAGTAGTAGTAGTAGTAGTAGTAGTAGTAGTGGTGGTGGTGGTAGTAGTAGTAGTTGTTGTAGTAGTGGTGGTGGTGGTGGTGGTGGTGGTGGTGGTGGTGGTAGCAGTAGTAGTAGTACGGTCGTGGTAGTAGTAGTAGTAGTAGTGAAGGTGGTGGTAGTACTAGCAGTGGTACTAATAGTCGTGGTGGTGGTGGTTATGATAGTAGTAGTAGTAGTAGTAGTAGTAGTAGTAGTAGTAGTAGTAGTGTGAAGGTGGTGGTGGTAGTAGCAGTGGTACTAATAGTCGTGATGGTGGTGGGTTATGATAGTAGTAGTAGTAGTAGTAGTAGTAGTAATAGTAGTTGTAGCAGCAAACAGCAGTGGAAGCAGTAGTACTAGTAGTAGCAACAACTCAGCAGTAGCATTAGAAATTGCCGTAGAAGCAGCAGTGGTGGCACCACCACCAGCAGTTTTAGTAATAATGATAATAATGATAGCAGTTTGGTGGTGGTGATGGTTATAATGATAATGATAATGGCAATGAGGATAGATATAGATGTCTTTTCTTCAATTTTTCAAACCACTCTTTTTCCCAATCATTCAAACTTTGCTATTTTTACAGTTACAGATACAGAGCACACACGCACACGCACGCACACACACACCACACACAACACACACACACACACACACACACACACACACACACACACACACACACACACACACACCACACACACACACACACACACACACACACACACACACACACCACACACACCACACACACACACACAACACACACACACACACACACACACACACACACACACACACACACACACACACACAAACAACACCACACACACACACACACACACACACACACACACACACACACACACACACACACACAACACACACACCACACACACACACACACACACACACACACACCACACACACACACACACACACACACACACACACACACACACACACACACAGCATGAACACAAAACGCCAGCAGACAGGAGAAACCCAGAAGGTAAGGCAGACACTGCATCCATTCCAACACACAAAACGTCTCCAGGAATATCACCTAACCCTTCTTTCATCCAGCAAGATCGTGGCAGAATCCCACTCTCGCCTCAGCGGTCAATCTCGGCAATAATTAGCTCCCTATTGTACCACGCAGACGACGGCCGCTTTCAGACGCTTGTACACGGACAGTCCCCGTCGTGCCATTGTTGCCCTGACTACCAGATAGTGGACATCGAAGTGAGGTCAGTGAGGACTCTATTCCAAGCCGTTATTATGACTGGTAGTCTCGGCAAAGATGTTTCCGCACAAAAAAGTAAAAGAGTTTTAATAAACTGGTAATGTTGTACTGCAATCCTTTTCTTACTTCACTCACATTTTTTGAGGAAGTGAGGGGGTGGGGGGGTGGGAGGGGATAAGGGGGGAAGGCGGAGGGTTGGTGGAATTGTTTGCTCACTGACTGTGTGTGTGTGTGTGTGTGTGTGTGTGTGTGTGTGTGTGTGTGTGTGTGTGTGTGTGTGTGTTTTACACATTTTACCCAGTGAAGAAGAAATCTGATCATAAAAAAGATCAAGATAAAAAATTATGGTAGAGAGAATGAGGGAGGGGAAAAATGAGGGAGGGAGGGAGGGAGGGAGGAGGAGAGTCTCCTGTTTGCTTTGGTTGCGTGATTGCAAGACTAGTTTTCAACGATATCTATGGTCATAACCACTCATGCCCCCACAGTTCCTTTCAGCCTTGGAGAGGGACTGAAAGATGCCATCACGTTCCACAAAAAAGCAGACACTGCTTATGGCAGATGCACACTAGTTTCGTACACAGTGGCACCGTAGGAACGGGAAAGAGATTTCCCATAGAGGCTGTCTGGATCTGTGTTTTTAACTCAGCAGCGCGCAAAACAGGGGCTTACAAGCGCTGACAAATATCACAACGAATAGCATAATTTCATGGGATCGAAACCCCACCCCCACCCCCCCACCCCCACCCCACCCCCCACCCCCCTTCCAGTCACACTTCCTGGCTTTATCCACTGCGCCTCACCAGGTGGTTTTCAATTCAGACTTCATTAAATGACAACGAATTATGAAATCCATCTCACATACATAAAAAAAGGAAAACAAAAGAAAAAAGGAAAGACCACGCTCAATAAACATGTTGTGTGGTGATCCAGAGCTTGCAGTGTAAACTTTTTTAACAGAATATTCAATGGGAGAGTGATTGTTTCTTAACTACAAGCCACAATGTAATATCACCAACAGCACCACCACCCCGCCCCTTTCCATCGTTCGAGTTTTGCATGTCAAAGCTCCAAACAGAACAAAACAAGCAGGCAAACAAGGAAACATGAGAATCAAAGACAGCACGCGGCAAAAAAGGGCAGAACAGAACAATGCACAGTCTCCCTTGCTCATTCCTATGGTAATATTAGATTTTTATCGTCGACGCCTCGTTGTGTTATGTGACCCCGCTATATTGGCTCCAGACTGCCTTATGTCTAAAGACGTTTGACGGCCACCAATGCAAGAAAGAATGCAATAAACTGCCTAGCATTTTGATTGGCTCCTCGATCGGCGTTTGACGATCTAAAACTATATTGCCAAGAAACCAGATGAATACCAGACACTTTTCTTCCGACAATAATTGGCAATCATACGGTCAGACAATCAATTGTAGGGTAAAGAATAGCATTGCAGTGGGACTGTGAATAGATAAATGGATGCAAAAATACAACTGCTAGCCTTTCGTTCAGGTCGTTGAAAATAATGGCTCGATGGCTGCGTCAAGAAGCACCACAGTTCATGTTAAAAATTGTCGAAAACAGTGATTATCATTGTTGCAAACAGGAAAACAGGACAGCGGTCGGACAAGAGGATAGGGTGGGCAGGGAGAAATGCGTGGTGTGTGTAGATAGTATAATGCAAATGCAGTACAATATAAAGAGATACGACTGTGAAGCAGCTGGAAGCCAATACAGTAAAAAGATGAAACGCAATTTAATCAACAAAAAAGCGAATTTAAGAATACAAAAGAATACAGTACGACGCGCTGTGCAATGCACTGCAATTTGTCAAGTAATACAGCATGGTAAGTGTAGAACGCAATACAATAACGTACCATACACTAAAGTATAACGCAGTGCAAATCAATCAGTACGAAACAACACAGTGCATTAAAACGCAATGAAATGCAATAGAGAAGTCAAGAATGCAAGAAAAATCCAGGAATGAGGAATTTAATGAAAGGCATTTAATGCAATACGATATAACAATTTTTAAAAAAATGCAATTTACTAGAGCATGGTTAGCGTACAGTGGAAGAAAGTATGATATCTTGAATTGCGAAATATCAATTCAGTGCAGTGCAGTGCAACACAACACAGCACAACACGACACAACACAACACAATTCAACGCAACGCAACACAACACAGCACAGCACAACACAAACCAATACAATACAATACAACACAACATGACGCAACGCAACACAACACAACACAACGCAACGCAACGCAACACAACACAACACAACGCAAACGCAACGCAACGCAACGCAACACAACACACACATAACGCAACACAACACAACACAACGCAAACGCAACGCAACGCAAACGCAACACAACACAACACAACGCAACCCAACATAACGCAACGCAACACAACGCAATGCAACGCAAACCGCAACAACACGCAAGAAAACCACCTACACTACACTACACTACAACTACACTACACTACACTACACAACACAACACTACACGACACTACACTACCCTACACCACACTACACTACACCTACAAATACAATACAATACAATACAATACAAGTACAATATGGTACAATACAATGCAATGCAATTCAGTGTCATGCGTATGATGCCATGCCAATACGTCTCGTTTCAACTCAAATACAATGTAATAAATGCAATACGCAACAACATAATACCATACATAAGATTTGTAAACATTTCTACGCACATTTTCCTAAAACCCAGAAACGTAAAACATAGCTGTTACCGTGACGCTGATATGTACACCATGTGTAATCGTGTGCCCCCACTGTATACGAATTGATGTCTTTGTGTTTGTTTTCCAGTTATAGTTCAACTTCAGGGCGTGAATTTCGTGCATCCATCAAGGAGAACGAAAGTGTCCGGAGACAAGAGTCACTATGGTGCCTCCCCCCCCCCCCCTCCCCGTCCTACCTCTCTTTCTCCAGCCTCTCTTTCTCTCCTCCGCACTTCATTTTCTCTCTATCTAACCTCTGCCTCCCTCGGTGTGGTTTTTTTTTTTTTTTTTTTTTTTTTTTTTTTTTTTTTTTTTTTCTCGTGCACATTGTTTGTCCCTGGATATCAGTCTTGCATGCGGGAAAAGCTGATTTTCTGAAATGGTCATACGGAGCAACTCACTACAGGCAACTCTGCTATCCCATCCTCTTCCCATTACATTAGCACGGCCCTCGCCTGAAGTCTTTTTTATTCTTTCAAATTATAGTAAAGGAAAATCATACACTACACCACACACACACACACACACACCACACACAACACACACACACCACACATACACACACACACACACTCGAGCGCGCCAAGCACATGTATTAATTACCATTTGTATAGACATGATATGCTTTTTTGCTACTCATATTGTAGTCATATAAAGAAGGGAGTCCCCTGACAAAGCAGTCCTACACTTTCCAGTATATTCATACTGACTTTGTAGATTATCTAAAAGACAATGTTTCCCTTTGGGGTACAATGTAACAAATGACAATTGTAAGATAGTCATTGTGTGCAGATGATAGATGATATTGTCACCGTGTCAACAGAAGAAGCTCAGTGCAGAAACATTGAATCTGAAGAGAGAGAGAGAGAGAGAGAGAGAGAGAGAGAGCGAGCGAGGAGAGAGAGAGAGAGAGGAAGGTGACAAAGAGAGAGAGAGCTAGAGAGAGAGCAGATGCAGAGATGCGAGAAGAGGAGAGAGAGAGAGAGAGAGAGAGAGATTAGGGATGCAGACGTGGATGAGAGGATGCAGATGCAGATGAGAGAGAGGAGAGACGAGAGAGAGAAGAGAGAGAGAGAGAGGCAGAGAGGAGGAGGAGAGATGAGAGAGAGAAGAGAGGAGGTACCTTTTTCTTTCGGCATTCTATTGACCCAAGCTTTCAGTAGCTACAAGGCTACTACTTCTTGTCTATTCCCGCAGAGAGAACAGTCCCTTACCTGCGTTTCTATTCGTCCCCGGGAACACCAGGCATTTTGCTGTGTGTGGTGGACACTCTATCTCTATGTCCTTCAGCTTCAGTCGATTTTTGCTATTCTGCTGTATCTCGCGTTCTGGCGGAAAAAGAATAATGGGTTGGCGAAGAGTCCCACATTAACACAGTCATTCTGGGTGGTTTTAAGCTTTTGAAAATTGCTCTGGGACAATGCTTTGGCGGAGGAGGAAAGGGGAGAGGAGGCTTTAGCAAGACAAAGGTTAAGCAAGACAAGGAGAATGGAACACAGGGGGTAGAGGGAACACATGCAGAGGACGGCAAGGGAGTGCAACAGGTGAATATAAATGTGGCTACGTCATTTTTGTGAAGTTTAGTTGCCTTGGTTTGTAGTCCAAAAAAAGCTTCATTGTGACGAACGATCTGTTCCACCTTGATACGTTTGCTGGGGTTCTGCATGCTTCTGTTCTGTCATTCTCTTCGTCTGCTCTGCCCCCCTCCATTCCTCCTTTTCTGCCACCTTTTCCATTTGTTTTACCTCTCACAGTCTCTAAGCAGGGCAACAAAGTTATTCCCGTGCAGGCTTTCATATTCTCTGATACTTGCAGAAGTAAAATCAGTCAAAGCAGAATAGGTTAATTCTGACACTTTGACCCAGTGGCCCTCTTACGATATCAAATTCTGTTATGTAAGGCTTATGCTGTTCTTGAGGCCAGGATACTAGTCAATGGTGACAGATGTGCTGATACAGTCATGAATCAAATTGGCAATATTCATGGCAACAATTTGTTTATAAAATTTGTAACGTACACAGTCTGACGAAAAAATCTATTTCAGTGTAATATGCTATTTTGATGACCAGGTTCAATAATACCCAAACCTGTCCTGCAGGTGGCAAGCAATTTCCATTTTGGCCAAACGCGCTGGAAGTTGAATTACCATTGATTTTCTACGTCCGGATAATGTAAAAACACATCTCTACCTATTTTGATCAAATGACAGATGGCAAACGCTGCAAAATTCCATGTGAAAGTCATTCGCGAAATTTTTTTTTTTACAGATATCCACAGAACAAAATATGCCGCCTAATGACTTAAAGTCTAGAGCGAAATAAGGCGGAATGTTAGACCAAAGGTTTTTGCGGACATTCACACAGATCAGTGTAAGGAGCGTCTGTGTGAGAATGTCCCCTGGTAATGAAAACTATCTCTATCCTTGAAAGAAGCCAACAATCTATTGTCCACCCGTAACATGTCGAAAGTCATGTACTCATCAACTGAATGCCTGCTTTTTTCTTTTCAGGCTACTTTGTTTCAAGAGGTGACCTCAGAGTTAGAGGACAAGCCTGCCATGTGATTTACAACTGATATGAAAGCCTTTGCTTGCTCAAGGTCACCTGAGGCAAGTTCGAGGATTTGTCTGCTTTGCCCCAGCAAAGGTAGAGTATGTTGCATCATACACCAAGCACCTGCTTCTGCCACTCACGGATTTGCTGGAAAGAGAACAGGGACCAGCTTTGTCATGTATACCAGTCATCATACTCCCCTAATCACACCTTGTCAGCTCTTCTTTATCCCCCTAATCTAATCTGGACGCACAGGAAAGGCACCCTGCAGCAGAGCTGCGCAAATGTGAAAAGGGGGCCATAAATACCTGACTTGCTCAGAGAGGGGGAAGATTCTTGTGTGACTGACAAAGATATTTACAAGGATTTGGAAGCCGTTTGCGTTGGCCCTAAGAAGAAGACTTCGTGAAGATTGGTCGTTGAAAAAACGTCTTTGTGAGTGAAGAAAAGTCGCAAATAAACTTTGAGTGCCTTGTAGCAGATCACATTATAATC
>JADBJO010026540.1:17500-22404 GCA_016801955.1 Conus betulinus | reverse complement strand
TCCATCTGCCTGCTCCACCGTGTGAATCGAATCACGATCGACAACGATGCACGGAAAGACGCTACATTGACTGCTCTCCTTGCTCCTCAAAACGGCATTGGACAGGCAATCAGTAAATAAATGAATAAACTAAAATACATAACTGAAAATAAAAAGCCGCTGTAGGACTTTTTGCGAAGTTTTACGGGTCGCCCTCTTTGATAGATGTAAAATTTTTTCTCCCCATTGTTTTTTTTTTTTGTTGTTGTTGTTTTTTTTTCCAGGGCGAAAAAAATCATACTTTATTTCCTTTTGCCCTCTAAATAAACATGTTTGATAGCAAATCGAAGAGAGTTTGTTAGAAAAAGTCTGATTTGCAAAAAAGAAAACATAATATCCCTTCGTTCGGATCATGACTGTAATAAGAGGTTCAGGTTTCTGGGAATTGTACAGTATTAGGTTTTTTGTTTGTTGTTTGTTTTTTTAAGAAGTTGTTTCTCGCTTAACGCAACGATGCTGAAATGCACACAAACACAAAAAAAAAGTTGTTGAGCAGGGGGCTGGGAGTTGGGTGGGGTGTAGGAGTCCATGTTTATGATGTCGGTGGCTCATTCAACTGCAGACTGCGACTGCAGCGCGCTCTAGGGAAGGAAGAGCTGTAGTTCTGAAAAAATACCAAAATAACATAAAATAAAACGGCCTTGAAAGACCATCATGGAAGCAGCAGCACCCTCCCACTGCACCTTACATCGTCATGGAAGGAAAAAAAAAAAAAAACTCGCTCGGGGAACGCTCCATGACTTCAACAACACCCTTTCGATCGATGGATGTGAGAGAGAGAGAGAGAGGAGAGAGAGAGAGAGAGCGAGAGGAGAGAGAGATGAGAGCGAGGGAGAGCGAGACAGAGACAGAGACAGAGACAGAGAGACAGAGACAGAAGACAAACAGACAGGACAGAGACAGAGAGACAGAAGACCGTGTTCAGATAGTTTTACTGGTACTTTGGCTATGACCAATGCGGAGAGAGAGAGAGAGTGAGAGTGACACCACACACACACACACACACACACACACACACACACACACACACACACACACACACAGAGGCAAACAGACAGACAGAGACAGACATCGACAGAGTGAGGGTTGAGATAGTTTACTCTACTTGACCAATGCGGAAAGAGACAGATAGACAGACAAACAGAGAGAGAGGAGAGAAAGAAGAGAGACAGACAGACAGAGATAGAGAGAGACAGAGAGACAGAGTGAGGGTTCAGATAGTTGACTGTACTTTAACTATTGACAAATGCGGAGGACAGACAGACAGAGACAGATACAGACAGAGTGGAGGGTTCAGATAGCTTACTGTAATTTTGGCTATTGACCAATGCGGAGACAGGACAGAGACAGAGATTGAGGGAGATCGAGACAGACAGACAGACAGATAGCTTACTGTAATGTGGCTATTGACCAATGCGGAGACAGACAGAGACAGAGATTGAGGGAGATCGAGACAGACAGACAGGGACAGACAGACAGACAGACAGACAGAGGGAGGGTTCAGATAGTTTACTGTAGTTTGGCTATTGACCAGTGCAGAGACAGACAGACAGACAGAGCGACAGAGACAGAGGGGAGAGATTAAACAGTTTATTGTACTTTTGGCACTTGTCTCTGCAGACATAGAAAACAACAACGCAGGAGAACATTATCTAGCAAACATCACATACATTTGTCAGACGAGCTGAGCCGTACAATGCTCAACTTAGTTACATGTTCAACACTATCACCAACCGAGCAAACAGCCGACCGATGACACCGAACAAAATCACGCATATACACATCTGTCTGTCTGTCTGTCTATCTATCTATCTATCTATCTATCTATCTATCTATCTATCTATCTATCTATCTATCTATCTATCTATCTATCTATCTATTATCTATTCTATCTATCTAACTATTTATCTATCTATCTATCTATCTGTCTTTCTTTCTATCTAGCTAGCTGGCTCGCTAGCTATCTACACATCCATATACATTTACACACACACACACACACACAACCACACACACACCACACACACACACAACCACACACACACACACACGCACACACACACACACACACACCACACACACACACACACACACACATCGGTTACTTATCCTGGGAATTTATTAGTTTATTGTATTTTAGTCCCTTGCGGATTCATTCCAAGAACTGGCCCTCAGCACTTGTGTCTTAAGAGGTTATCTTTTATATTTTTTCTACTTTTCACATGAAAATGTAGCTTGTTTTGCTCTTTCATGATTTTCTTTTGCTTCTTAGGTGGCACTTTTTTTTTTTTTGAAACTCAACAAACATACTACGGTATTGCACATCAGCCTTTTTTCTGGGATAGCATTCTTCTTAAAACCGGAAAGGCAGTGGATTCAAGTTACCACTTTCCGCGGTAACTGGGGAGAAAAACAGCTTTCGAAAAAAACCGGTATCTGACCAGGAGTTATGTGTTAGTAAGTTCTTCCCTCTTGGAGACTATGATCTTACTGAAGGGCTCATTTTGAGAAGCACAAAAAGATTCCCCATTCCCCTGCTCAAGCATATACTGTTAGCTAGACAGGATAACCTACCCCTGCAGATATGTAGCTTATCTCCCCTGTGTTTTTCTTCCATCTAAGACACAAGAGCAAGCTTTGTATATAGTAATTTTTTTTTTTTTTTTTTTTTTTTGCAGTCATTGCAACACCAAGCTGCTCTGGAAAGGCGCTCGGTTTACTTATCCTTGGAATTTAATTAGTTTTATTATATATGATTAGTTAGTCATTTAAAAACCCGAATTTTCTCTGGGCACAGGTGATGACATTAAGACATTCAATTAAATGTGGTGTGTGCGCATATATCTTGAGTGTGGTTCGCGCGAGTGTGCATATGTGAGTGAGTCTGCGTGTGTGTATGAGAGGGCGGGTGCGGGTTCATGCGTGAGTGAGTCATTGTGTGTGTGTGTGTGTGTGTGTGTGTGTGTGTGTGTGTGTGTGTGTGTGTGTGTGTGTGTGTGTGTAGTTGAGTGCGCGCGTGTTCTTGCATGAGTGTGTGTGTGTGTGTGTGTGTGTGTGTGTGTGTGTGTGTGTGTATATATAGCTGCGTGCGCGCGTGTGTGTAAATGAAACTCTACAATCCACGTCGGCGGTAGTGTATAGCGAAACTTAAAACTCCGATAATTTTTGCTTTTTCACAGTACATAAACTGTATGTTGATCCAACACATGAGAGAGAGATACAGAGACAGACGAGAGAGAGAGAGAGAGAGAGAGAGAGAGAGAGAGAGAGAGAGATGTCCAGTCTCATTCCCCCACCCCCCCTCCGCCTTTCTTTCTTCACCCTCTCCTACTCCTCCCACCCCTCCCTCTAATCCACCCCCCTACCCCGCCCCCTCTCACTCGGGGTACCCCCTTTCAGCCCTTCTCCCTATCCTACACTTCCCCACCACCACCGCCGACAACAACATCGCCACTGATATCCCCAGCAACATCCACAGCAGCGGCACCCCCGGCTCAGACTCACTCTTCTCTCAGCAGAGAAAGAAAGCATAACGAGGATTTACGTTGGCCTCTGCCGCCGCCTCTCTCTCTCTCTCTCTCTCTCTCTCTCCTCCTCTCTCTTCAACAACAGATCGCAGACACCGGTCCAAGGGAGACTAGCGGCGTCAGACCGCCGCAAGGGGGCATCACGGTGGCGAAGCGGAATGACGTATCAGCGGCCATGATAGATGGCGGAGCGGAGAGAGAGCGACTTTCGCCCCGACCTAATGGCTCGCTAACTGCTGCGCCTCGCTGTAAATGGTGGCTCCATTTTCGCTTCCCTCGCCGGCCCTGCAAAGAGGAAGAAGTTGTCCGGAATCTCAGTTGATCAACGGTTCCAACAAATACCCCCCCCCCCTCCCCTTCTCCCCCCCTCCCCATCCACCCACCACCAGCTCCCACACACCTCTGTCGCTTACCATACCGCCAACCCCCACCCAAGCCAAAACTGTTTCTAGATAGAACATTCGCTCGTTACTTTTTCTTTTTTTTTTTTAATAGGTAATTTCAATGGATGATTTGTGATTATTATCATGTTAGCCGTTATTTTTCAGATCATCCCTGATTTGATGGCTTCCGCTGTCGGCTGAGCTAAAAACAGCATGACGACGTAATTAGCCAACTCTGCACGCAGGTGCAGCATTGTCGAGTATAGTATTGCTTATGGCTTGTTTTTCTGTCTGTCCGTTTGTATGACATCAACTCCGTATGTAGGAGGGTGGATTTGTTTTACATTTCTGGTGAAGTACAAAGAATGAGTGATTTTTTGTGGAGTCGCTTATATAGAGAAAATATTGATAAAACACTGAAAGGCAAAACCGTTTGACGGTTACTTCGAAAATAAACAAACGAAAGAAGAGAGAGAGAGAGAGAGAGAGAGAGAGGGAGAGAGAGAGAGGGAGAGAGAGAGATTGTTATGAGCGCTGGAGAGAGGAGAGAGAGAGAGAATAGAGAGAGAGTTATGAGCGCTGGATACGAAGCAGGACAAGAAGAAGAGAGAGAAGAAAGAGAGAAGAAATAGAAGAAGAAGACGAAGCAACAGAAGAAGAAGAGAGGAAGAAGAAAAAGAAGAAGAAGAAAATAGAAGGAGAAGAAGATGAAGAAAGAAGAAGAAAAAAAAAGAAAGAAAAGAGAAAAAGAAGAAGAAGAAGAAAGAGGAAGAAGAAAGAAGAAGAAGAAGAAGAAAGAAGGATGACTGATGGATGATGATGATGATGATTGATGATGATGATGATGATACGATGATGATGATGATGTGCATGCGCATGTGCATGTTTACGGCTTCCTTATTACCTTCAATAATAACGGTTTTTGCCTGTATCTTCTTCTCCGTCCCCCGTCCAT
>JADBJO010026540.1:0-12500 GCA_016801955.1 Conus betulinus | reverse complement strand
AAAACCACAGACAGTTCAGAGCTTCAAGTACTTCGAGGCAATTGTTTCAGATGAGGGATCAAAACCTGAAGTGCTCTCCAGAGCTGCGCCAACGACAGCAGTGCTAGCTAGACTAAGACCTGTCTGGAATGACAGAAACACCGCAATCAGTTCCAAGATCAGACTGATGCGCTCCCTGGTCATTGTCATATTGCTCTGTGCCTGTAGGACGTGGACTCTTGACAGCTGGACTTGAGAGGATTCAGGCATTACAACTGAGATGCTTCCGCAAGATCCTTGGCAGGTGGACAGAGGTGGGGAGGCGGGGGTTGAAGTGGCCTTTCCAAATGGCGAAAGAGAGCAATGAACTGTTATGACGTTCGCAATGTCTAAGGCACCGCTTCATGGAAGATTGAGCCCACCCCACCCTCTCCTTCAACCGCCTCGACCTGCCCTGAACAGAATCAGACACCTTTTCACTGGTGGTAGGTGGACAGAGAGGGTTTTCAAGCCGTTAAAAGACTGACCCCGCGAGCGAGTTCGAGCGCGAACTGCATAGCGCTATTAACATTGGACTACGCCCCCTCCCCCTCTCCACCCTCCTTTCTGTTACAGCTGATCGTCATTGAACAGATCGTGACCACACCCCACAATTTGGATTTTGCACTGAAACACTATGTAATCCATGTAAGTGTTTTGAGGCGTATCATCAGTTTGAGTCAGCATTTAATGGCAAACTGATAATTGATCAAAAGAGCAACACACCCCGCAGTTATTATTTCCCCTTCTTGTGGCGGGGGATTTCCCACCGTGAAATCATAAACAGTCTTCCAATACATGACTTCCCTGGGTTGACGTCACATTTCCAGGCCTTTGCACCCCACTCACCCGTGACCCTGTCTTTGCGGCAGCTGGAAGCCCCCCAAATAACCCCATTCGTTCGATTTTAACCCGCGTGCTTGGAACCACCTGGCTAGTACCTTAAATGGCTGTATGAAAGAAAATGAGGAGAATCACTCTTTCAGACATAAGAAAAACTCTCGAACCGGTATCAAATGCGCCAGTCTATAAATACTCGACTCTTTAAGAATGGCCTGGGCGCATTTTTTTTGGTGTGCAGCATCCTCTCTCTCTCTCATCTCACGTCTCTCTCTCTCTCTCTGTATTTTTGCTCAGTTTGAAGCAATGAGTATATACATATCTTAAAACGAAAATCCACTTTGAGACACATCAACAAAAATTCTCAAAGCAATCTCAACACTGTTGCCAGTCTATAAATACTCAACGCCCTTAAGCAAGGCCTGGCGCATTAATTTTTTGTGGTGTGGGCATGTTACCTTTTACTTACTCGCGGAACTAGATGACAACGGTTGATCTGACTGCCTTGCTCCCACAGAATAAGCTCGTCCAAGTCATGTGGATAGATCGTAGAAATACACATGTCGCCTTAATTAGGACTACTCGAGGTAGACTTATGGCCCGTACCAATGCGATCTGTGCTTTATTTCCCGCAAGGTCGCACGAGGCGGACGAGCGTTGCGGAAGTGGTTTTCAGGTCGATGTCGGTCGCGTGTGGCGAGGCGCGTGGGGATCACAACACCACACTAGAATGAACCATCACAGTTCTTACTACTAAAAAGCCAAACAAGGGACGAGTGGCTGTGAGAACGGGTAAATCGACTGCTTTACAGCGCGACCAACAATGCTGATGAGGTGGTGAAACAGGGAGGGTGTCGGGGCAGAACACAGCATTCGCGGAGTTGCACAACTGGCGAGTCCATGTGGGAGATCATGACGAGGAAACGACAGGGGGCTGAAACGTGCGAGCGATCACACAAGGTCGGGACACACATCGTTGGAATAGGACAAGCAGGGGGATCATTGTGCGAGAGGGGGATATCAATCAGAAGGGGGAACCATAGAGACGTGCGGGGACGAGAGACAAGGAGAAACAGAGTAGGCATGGTAGCATGAGTGGAGAGAGGACCGAACGGAGGGGAGAGACAGATAAAGGCGAGATAAGAGGGAGTAGGACGGAGAAGAAGACGAAGTCTAAGAGATAGAGAGGAGACAAGGGATCGGGGAAGAGAAAGCTGTAGGGAGGACGAGTAGGTATGACGCTTCACAGACTGGATAGGAAAAACACCAAACTCCTGGGAAGGAAAGAAGTGAGAAGTGGGTAGTGGTGCACTAAAAAGGGGGGGGAGTCATGGTGACGGACGAAGGAGGCGAAGCGGCGACGGCGTGAAGCCCGAGAGCGAGGGGAGGGGACAGAGGAGTCATTAGGGTGATGCCGCGGGTCGGAGGGTATGGCGAGCCTGCCGTGGTAATCGGCGGATGTGCATTGTGGGTTGGAGCGAATAGGAGCGGGGCTCCCGTAAACACGGTCTCACCCTAGGTAGGAACAGAGCGAAAGTAGGGTGGACAAAAGGTGTAAAAAGGTGTGTGCGTCGGGGGGTGGGGGTGTTGTTTAGGGTGATGGGCACGGGACGGACTGAACAGGTGCGGAGCACGAGTCCAGATTGAGCGTGCATCCGGTGAATGTACCCGTGACAAGTGCGCGTACACGATCGCGTGCGACCGTATTCGAGGGAGTTGATCTTAGTCAGTGGAGTTAGGCTCAAGCGGAACTCGGAGGACAGGAGAAGACAACATGGGGCATGTATACACAAAGTTATTTATCGGGGAAAAAGGATAGGGGTCTGGTCCAGATAGGGAGAAGGCTGTGACGATGGGGCCAGAACGGAGGGGTAGCGCGTCCCCCCATTGTAGGGTTTCTAGTTGACAGTCTAGTACAGAGGGGCTAAGAAATGGTAGAGGGAAGAACAAAAGAGAAGGGGGACGTCAGGTGTTACGCAGGTGGTCTCTCACCTCTGCTGAGGGGGGGGGGGGGGGGGGGGGGGGAGCGGCGCCTGAGAAAGAAGTGGGGGGAAGGGGACTGGGGGACAGTGTGTGAGGAGGCGGGGAGCGGATCGGGCAAGAGGGCGCCTCCAAACAAGAGGAGCACTCTCCTTACGGCTATGCAGAGCCGATTTGGGGTCTAGGTGTCGTTCACTGCGAGCCCCGGTCGTATTTGTCTGCGGGATGGTCCGCGCCTTATCGTAACATAGGGTGGCTAAGCGAAATGGGGGACGTCTATTGCTGCTCAACATCGGGAACTCGCCTGGCGCCGCGACGCGGAGGTAGGACACATCTCCGGCGCTAGAGCGAGCAGGCGGGCCGCCGGGGGGAGGGGCGCCGGCAGCCAGACGGCACCTGTGAGCTCGTGTTGCGGGGCAGGACCAGGGCCGCGCCGGGGGATGGGCACCGAGGGCAAGCGCATGCTGAGGTAGAGCGCGGGGCGGCAGAGAGACCGCGCGGGCCGGGAGAGAGAGAGAAACAAAAAGGGGGGGAGAGCAGAACTGGGCACAAAACAGGAGGAAGGTATGTCGAAACACAGAAGTAGAGCGCGGGTGAGCGGAGGGGAGGGGGGGGCGCCGCTGACAAGGCACCGATGAAGAAGATATAATTAAATGTCTAATAATGTGTAAAGCGCGAGAGACCAAGAAAAGGGGGCCAACGTACTGTGAGTACTATACCATTTCTATTATCACTACTATTATTTACTTTACCATTAGAATCATCAATCATCATTAGCATTTTCAAACTCGCAATTGGTCTCCTTCCAAGCCAGCCTCGTTTTCATTCCCATCCCTTTTGTGCCCTAATCGAGGAGGGCAGGTGATGTTTCGTTCTTTGTTTTCATCGTTGTTTGAATCGTTGTGTTGCTTGAAGAAGACCAAAGAGGTCGAAACGCGTCGTGTTTTGTCTTGTAATTTGTTTTTATCTCTTTCGTTCAGAGGCCCCAACAGTAGTTTTTTGTTTTCTTTAGAGTTTAAGACAAAGCAAAACAAAGAAGAAAGGTGACTGTATGAAACGAAACAAAACGATAAAAAACATAACGAAAGAAGATATACCCAAGATCAACACTCCTCTCTCATAAAATCCGCTATCACGGTTGAATCACAGACTATCAACAGCTGCTTGGAAAAAGTTTCAGAAATCCTCTAACCCACTCTCCTTTCTCCCATACTACAACAACTGCTTATTGCCTTATTCATCACTAAAAGTAGTAGCAATCCTGTCTTAATAATTTATTATTTCAATATTTTGACCTTTATTAGTATTCCTAACAGTAATATGATTATCATCGTTACTACCTTGACTCACACATTATCTCCCTTCACAGCCTCGTTTTCATTCAACGCCTACCTTGCGGGGAAGAGATCAAAGCTAAGTGACATGTAAACTCTTCATTTTTCCTTGTCCTGTTTGTTTGTGCCTTGCCTGACGAAGACCTAAGAGGTCGAAACGCGTCGTGTTTCGTCTTGTGACTCGTTGTCCACGTTTCTCTTGGCGGTTCGCTGACATTTATTTCAGATTCACTGGAAAAAGTGTGGTGTCCGTGATCCGGGATCCAAGACCGCAGCAAGAGTACTCGCACGCACGGCTCGTGACAAAGAACCACGCCCCTCCCCTCTCCCTTCCTCCATCCACCACCACCACCACCACCCCCACCTCCCCCACGGTACCTTCCAACCCCCCCCCCCTTCCCCACCTGAGTCCCTCCTCCTATCTGTTAACACCCCGCTGTGCCCCAGCCAGGAGACAGCAGTCTTGAATGAAGCCGTCGATTCCGTGTGTATGGGGCTTTAATTGACCCAAGTAATGCCCCATGTTTGCTGGCCTTTATACCCGAAGTCTGTTTAGCATTCAAGGGGGTGGAGGATGGGAGTGTGGGGGTGGGAGGGGGGTGGGGGGGGGTGGTGGAGGAGAAAATCAGGACGTCCCGGAGAGGAGGGGGAGGGGGAGGGAGGGAGGAGGGAGGGAGGGGCCCTCAGAGTGCCAGACGTCATCTTCCAATGTTGCCGGCCGACGCCGATCGGCTGTTAACAGATCGCCCCCCCCCCCCCCCCCTCCTCCTCTCCTCCCCCACAAACAGAGCTGCCATGACGACTGTTCAGGGCCAATATATGGTTCCCTGGATCCTCCCCCGCCCCCTCTGCCCGCCCAGCTTTTGTTCCGCCACAAAGGGCGAGCACACATCTGCCTGGCTCCTCGGGAGTCAAGATGGCCGCCACCCTACGGTGCTCCCTCCTCCTCCTCGTCCTCCTCCTCCTCCTCCGCTGCGTGGGGTTTGTTTGCGGTTGTTGGCTGTCGTGCTGTGTGGTGGTTGTTTGTTGTTGTTATTATTTAGGGGTGGGGGTGGGGGCGGGGGGTGGGGAGGGGTGTGGGTGGGGGAGGGGGTGGGGATTGGAGGGGGAAGGGAGTGTATAGCACAATCACCAGCACTTGACATGATTGACACATACTAACTCACTTTGGTTGGGGGTGGGGGGGGGAGGGGGGGGGGGGGGGGGGGGGGGGGGGGACATCCTCTACTGTCATCTTTGAAAATGAGTACTATGTGCTGGAAATTTAAGAAAAACAAACAAACAACACAAACAAACAAAGGAAAAGAGTTCTGAAGGAAAAAGTGGTTAATGTTGGTTTCAGCAGACCTTTATGAAAAAGAGCGGAGAGGGGTTGGGGGGTAGGGGGGGGTGGTGGGAGGGGAGGCGAAGAACGTTATTAACACGAACGGTGTTATGTTCGATTGAC
This sequence comes from Conus betulinus, assembly GCA_016801955.1. NCBI lineage: Eukaryota > Metazoa > Mollusca > Gastropoda > Neogastropoda > Conidae > Conus > Conus betulinus. The sequence goes on along the minus strand of JADBJO010026540.1, from coordinate 6,881 downwards.
ATCTAACAGCAAGCCTAAGCTTCTTCTTCTCTGTGTCTAGACTGTTTCTCATTTTTTCTTTTTCATTGAGGTCATTCTAAAATGGTAAAGCTCACACACTTGCAAGTGTGCATGGGCATGCCACGCACGTGTACACGCATCTGCACGCGCGCGCACTGCCACACACACACACACACACCACACACACACACACACACACACACACACAAACACACACAGACGCGCACGGGCGCGCGCGCACACACGCACGCACACACACACACACACACCACAACACACACACCACACACACACACACACACACACACTCTCTCTCTCTCTCTCTCTCTCTCTCTCTCTCTCTCAGAAGGGGGTGGGTGGGTGGGGAGGGAGAGTTTTTTCAAAAGGTACCTATTATTATATCATCATTCTCTTCACTGTGTTCGATCTTGCAACACAAAGTCTTTGGAATCAAACTATGAATGATGGGACGCTCCACAATTTTTTCTTCCAATATAAACAACGCTGTCTCTAACGGAGACAGGGATTTTTTTTTTCTGCTTTTTTTTTTTTTTTTGGTATGAGTTTCACGTCTACCCCCATCTCCAGGTCGTAACAGGACGGACGGGGATGACTATGCGAGGGAAATGTGTGATAGGGACCTGTCTGGCACCATTCTAAAAACCACCAGAACGACGCGTCGTGAAGAGCAGTGTTCATGGTTTGCCGAGTTGTTATTGTCTCATCTCCTCTCTGGAACACCATGTTGGGGCTTTTCTTTTCACGAGATGCTTCACTTCTCACAAAGTCATCATAATCGTCATCGCAGTAGGAACACCAGCAGCAGCAGCAGCAGCAGCAGCAGCAGCAGCAGCAGCAGCAGTAGTGGTGGTGGGTGGTGGTGGTGGGTGGTAGTTGTACTGATAGTAGTAGTAGTAGCAGCAGCAGCAGCAGCAGCAGTAGTAGTAGTAGTAGTAGCAGCAGCAGCAGCAGCAGTAGTAGTAGTAGTAGCAGCAGCAGCAGCAGTAGTAGTAGTAGTAGTAGTAGTAATAGTAGTAGTAGCAGCAGCAGCAGCAGTAGTAGTAGTAGTAGAAGAAGCAACAGCAGTAGAAGCAGGAACAACAGCAGCAGCATTAGTGATAGTAGTAGTAGTATAGTAGTAGTAGTAGTAGTAGTAGTAGTAGTAGTAGTGGTAGTAGAAGCAACAGCAGAAGAAGCAGCAGCAGCTGCAGCAGCAGCAGCAGCAGTAGTAGTAGTAGTAGTGGTGGTAACTGAGAGATTCTCTAGTATGTGTTATTTTAGCGCGGATGGTTTCCGATACAGGCCACATCATTATCTTTTGTCTGCGTCGCAGAGTGATTCAGCAGACCCTCTACCTTCCACCACTAACAGAGACGCAGCTGCTGCCGTAACAGCAGCAGCAACAACAGGAGTAGTGATAGAAACGGCTGTAGTCATAGTAGTGGCAACAGCGGCAGCAACAATTGCAGCAGCAGAAATAGCAGTCGTACTAATAGTAATTGTAGAAATAGTAGTAGTAGCAGCAGCAGCAGCAGAAGCAGCCGATAGTAGCAGCAGTAGCTGTGATAGTAGCAGCAACAACAGCAGCAGCAGTAGTAGTAGCCGTAGCAGCAGTAGTAGTAGGTGTGATAGTATGTTCAGTAGTAATAGTGGTAGCAGCGGCAGCGGTAGTAGTAGTAGCAGCAGCAGGAACAGCATCAGTAGTAGTAGCACTAGCAGTAGTAGCAACAGCAGCAGCAGTAGTAGGAGTGGTAGTCTTAATAGCAGGAATAGTAGTAGCAGCAGCAGTAGTTATAATAGTGGTAGCGGCAGCGGCACAGTAGTAGTACTAGCTGTAGAAGCACCAGCAGCAGAAGTAGTAATAGTGGCAGCAGCAGCAGAAGTAGTAATAGTGGCAGCAGCAGCAGTAGTAGTAGTATTAGTGGTAGCAGCAGCAGTAGTGGTAATTGTGGCAGCAGCAGCACAGTAGTAGTAGTAGCAACAGAAGCAATGGCAGCAGCACCAGCAGCAGTAGTAGTAATATAGAGGTAGCAGCAGCAGAGAAGCAGCACAGTAGTAGTAGTAGCAGCAGCAGCAATAGCAGCAGCAGCAGCAGTAGTAGTAATAGTGGTAGCAGCAGCAGCAGCAGCAGCAGCAGCAGTAGCAGCAGCAGCAGCAGCAGCACAGTAGTAGTAGTAACAACAGAAGCAATCGCAGCAGCAGCAGTAGTAGTGATAGTGGCAACAGCAGCAGCAATACATTAGCAGTAGTAGCGGCAGATGCAAGAGCAGCAGCAGCAGTAGTAATAGTGGTAGCAGCAGCAGCAGCAGCAACAGTAGTAATAGTGATAGCAGCAGCAGCAGCAGCAGCAGTAGTAACAGTAGCAGCAGTAGCAGATGCAGTAGAAGTGATGGTAGAAGCAACAGTAATAAGTATCAGTAGTAGTACAGTATTGGTTGTGATAATGGTGATGGTAGTGTAGTAATCACAGCAGCAGCAGCAGCAGCAGCAGCAGCAGCAATAAGACTAGCAGCAGCGATGATCGTGATAACAGCAAGAGCAGCAGCAGCAACTGTAGAAGCAGCAGAATTTTGAAATGCTGAAAAACAAAAGTTTACAAGAGAAAGAAAGAAAGCAAGAAAGGTTGTCTTAGTGCGTGCTAATTTCGCCCAGAAGAGGGGCTTTCCTGTCAAAATGGCCACTACACTTAACATTCTTTCCATAAATGTTAACATTCTCAAGAAAAAGAAATGCATTTGCAAATATTATTCGATAAATGCGACTGGAAGTATGTGTGTGAATGTCTCTGTGTGTGTGTGTGTGTGTGTGTGTGTGTGTGTGTGTGTGTGTGTGTGTGTGTGTGTAAAATGGTGATTAAGTTGTGTAGATAGCTTGATCTGTCGATAGATAAATAGATAGGTAGATATATAGGTGGGCAGACAGATAATTAGATAGACAGATAGATAAATGTGTAAATGTGTGCTTGAGTGTGTGTGTGTGTGTGCGCGCGTGCCTGCGTACGTGCATGCGTGGGTGCTTGTGTGTGTGTGTGTGTGTGTGTGTGTGTGTGTGTGTGTGTGTGTGTGTGTGTGTGTGTGTGTGTGTGTGTGTGTGATGTTTCTCATGATGATGATGATGATGATGATGATGATCATAATGATAATGGTGATGATGATGATGATGATGATGATGATGTTGATGATGATGATGGGTTGTTATCATTATTGTTGCCATCATCATTATCATTATTATTATTTTTATTATTATTATTATTATTGTCATTATCGCCTTCATCATCATCATCATCATCATCATCATCATCATCATCGTCACCAAAATCGGCTATTGGTTTAAGTGCACGTTCTGTAGGTCTTACTCATTGCACTTGACAAGATTCTACCATCACAAAGTCGATTTCAAATCCTTCTTACACATATCCTTCATATCTATAGCTGGCCTAAAAAGACAACACACAACAGTTCAAACTCTGTCCATGTGTACTCAATCAACACAGAATCATGGAAAGATAAAACAGACCACTTACTTCGCAAAACACGTATCTTTATGCCGTGTTTGAAACGTGGTAGTGGACGTGTCTGAATGTGAGACCACGGGGGGGTGGGGGGGGGGGGGGGGTGGGGGTGGGGGGGGGGGCGGCATAGCTCAGTGGTAGAGCGCCGGACTCGTAATCCAAGGGTAGCGGGTTCAAATTTCCGCCGGGCCGTTTCGGTACAGGGGGATCTTTCCCTCGGAGTTAACATTGGTTCTGACTCCATTCCCCATACAGTCCTTCGCATGAGACTATAAACCGAGGTTCCGTGTGTGAACGCACGCATAACATCTTGCACACACGTAAAATCCCATCACCAGTTTTCGGAAGAGAAGGCCAGTTTGGCCGTTGGTATGGATGACACGTTACACATAGCATGCACCTTCCCCGAAGCTGCCTTAATGGCGGGTTAAAAAAAAAAAAAAAAAAAAAAAAAAAACGGTCATGCACACACAAAACTCCACTTCCTTTGTTGGGTAGATGGGATTAATACCTGTCTGTCTATACAGTGAGTGTCCACAGGAGTATCAGCCTGCGCACGCAGAGGAAGAAGTTTACTTGTTGCAGTTGCTGTCAGCCATACTCCATCTTCGGGGAAGGTGCATGCTATGTGTAACGTGTCATCCATACCAACGGCCAAACTGGCCTTCTCTTCCGAAAGTTGGTGGTGGGATTTTACGTGTGTGTGTGTGTGTGTGTGTGTGTGTGTGTGTGTGTGTGTGTGTGTGTGTGTGTGTGTGTGTGTGCAAGATGTTATGCGTGCGTTCACACTCGGAACCTCGGTTTATAGTCTCATTCGAAGGACTGTATGGGAAATGGAGTCCGAACCACTGCTCACTCCGAGGGAACCGCCCCCCCCCCCCACCCCCCACCCCCCCCCACCCCCACCCCTTGTACCGAACGGTCCGGCGGAGATTCGAACCCGCAACCCCAGGATCACTTCAGAGCTGAAGAACAGGAAGACAAGCCCTGCCTCCCAACAGAAATACAGTATCAGAAGCGCAACGCAACGAAGCAAACCATTCTCAGCGCTGTCAATAGAGAAAACAATAACACCCAGACTAACAAACAAATGAAAAGAAAGAAAAAAAAAAAAAGGCAATAATACAAACCCTTCACATGGCTGTCCACGGTAAAAAAAAAAAAAACCAAACCAACACCAAACCAAAATACAAAAGAAAAGAAAGAAAAGGGAAAAAAAAGGGGGGGGGGGTAGCAATAATACAAATCATTCACAGAGCGGTCAGTAGTAAAACAATGATTCTACTAAACCCAAAATACAAATAGAAATAAAGAAAAAAAAAAATAATACAAACCATTCACAGAGATGTCAACAGGGAAGAGAATACTACCAAACAAACGAAACACACGAAAAGAAAGAAAAGAAAAACAAGGAGAAGAAGAAGAAAGAAAAAAAAAAAAAAAAAAAAAAAAAAAAAACCCTCTCCATCAGCGCTCATCAGCCACACGGAAACAAAGTCCGCTAATCATACACCCGGCAACCCCTCCGCCTCCTCCCCCCCACCACCTACCACACCAACCCCATCCTCCACCCCACCCTACCCCCACCCCCACCCCCCACCCCCACAGACAGCTGCTGAAGTACAAAGAAACCACCCGAACCTAGAGAGTCCCTCCTCCTCCATCAAACTCCCCTTCCATGTCTTCGTCCCCCACCCCCCCCCCCCACCTTCCTCCCACTGCCATCCACCTCCCCCCACCCCCACCCCCACCCCTTCTTTCCACCAGGTCTTGTCATTTGGGGGTGGGGGGGGGGGGGGGGGGGTGGGGAATGGGGGACTGCTGACGTCACACGGGTCGTTGCAGGTGGTGGAGACTTGACCACTGCTCCCCCTGTGACCTCTCCATCCTCTCTCCCCCCCCCCCCCCTTTCTGACTCACCTCCAGTCTCTCTCTCTCTCCCCCCTCTCTCTCTCCCCTCTTTTCTCTCTCTCTCTCTCTCTCTCTCTCTCTCTCTCTCTCTCCCCCCTCCCCTCCCCTCTCTCTGTCCACGTCTGTGATGATCTTTGACCCATCCTCCTGCTCACCTTTGTCTTGAAGAGTTCAAGCCGTGAGCAGATAACCCCACCTGTGATTGATGTCCCTTTACCACTCTCATTTTCTTCCTCTCGAAGAATCCATGCAGTAGTAAACAGATGACTCCACCTTTTGACTGTTTTCTTTTTTTTTTTTTTTTTTTTTTCTTTTTTTTTTTTACCACTCTCCTTTTCTTTTTATTCTCTTCCTCCATCCTGCCCTCCCTCCCTCTTCTGCTGGTTTCTTCTTCTTCTTCTTCTTCTTCTTTTTAAATTGGAGAGTGAGTATTTGGAATCGGCATCAAAAGGATTGCCAGTCGTTCGCCCCCCCCCCCCCCCCTCCCCACACCTACCCTGGCACTTCCGCGTCCGTGTATTCCGCCTATCATCCCCATTCTGCACATACATATTTAGATGCACTAACGAAAATATAATTAAATAATGATAAGAAAAGAAAAAGAAACACCCGAAGGGTGCTGGGGAGGACCCAGAGAAGCACTCTGTCTTCACCTGCCTTTAGAGCAGTCCTGTACCACCCCCTGGAGGCCTGCGTTGTGTTGACGATGGGTACAGGGCACGCGCAGGACACTCCATTAAGATATCAAGGACATAACTGCTCCTGAACAGAGGTAAATCAGACTACAGGATGCAACTCATAACTGCCTTAAAGTAGCATCCCCATAGTTGTGTACCAGCCCGTATTTCATGACTGCGGAGACCACCAACGAAAAACACCACCTTCCAGCTGTCGAGCACACTCCACAGACCCAACCACCCCTGTCCACGGACAGATGAAGACAGTGCCACTCCAGACACAGCCAAGCTTTCGCCATACGGTCTTACGTGCCCCAAGAGAGAATCCAAAGTTGTAGTCTTTCCCACTGTCAACAGGACTTTCCCTGTGGTCAGTGGGTCTTTCCTCACCGTCACTGGACCTCTCCAGGGTCAGCCTACTTAAGGCCAAGAAGAAAAAGAAACACCCGAAGGTGCTGGGGAGGACCCAGAGAAGCACTCTGTCTTCACGTGCCTTTAGAGCAGTCCTGTACCACCCCTGGAGGCCTGCGCTGCGCGCTGACGATGGGTACAGGCACGCGCAGGACACTCCATTAAAATATCAAGGGACATAACTGCTCCTGAACAGACGTAAATCTGACTACAGGATGCAACTCATAACAGCCTGTTATAAAGAGGAAAAAAGTACAAGGTACAGCCATGAGGAGTGATCTGGTGATAGACAAATAGTCACGGAAATTAGAGTTGCATCCCCCTCCTCCCCTGATCTTCGGCCTTTGAAACTGAAGTCAAAGCCAGGGTGA
>JADBJO010026539.1:0-17500 GCA_016801955.1 Conus betulinus | reverse complement strand
ATGGGACTTCAGCGCCTCCGTGCGGTTGGACCAGCCCGGGTACCGCTGGAAATCTTCACTGGCTGAAAGTGCACGAGGAAAAGGCACATGCAATTCTCCTGGACAACACAGACCTGCCCCTGAGTGAAACATGCCGCCCTGCCTTCAAGGTTAAGCCTGATCCATTAAGACAGAGTGATCGTAGCAGGAAACTCTAGGGACAGCTTGGCCGCAGGTCTTCAGAGAAGAAACCCCCCTCAGACAAATGTTTCGGTACTCTGAGGGGGATGGACCGCTTCCAGACCATGACCCCCAGATGTCCCTCTACTGCCAAACATTTGTACTGATAAACACAGTTCTATAGGAAAGATTAGGCTTGACTTGTTTGGCACATAGTGATAAATATAGTACTACTGGAATGCGTGTGACTGATCTCTTCGTGTAGAGTGATAAACAGTCCTACCGGAGCGGACAGAGCGGGTGTATTTGGACAGAAGGATAAAATGTTGTACTTTTGGAAAAGGACTGATCCAGTGTCTTGGGTCACATAAACAGGGGGGTATAGTATCCTTTGAAGCTGAAAAAATCGGGGGACATAACGATAGCTTATTGATCAACTGGATTGGATTAACCTGATCCGTTTGGACAGAACAATAAATATTTAGACAGAAATGATAAAGAATGTCCTACCAGGAAATACAGACACGATCTATCCGAACAGACTGACAGATAAAGTCCCTCTGGAAAACGACAAATCCTAATCCGTTTGAAGAAAGTAATAAACATGGTTCTACTGAAAAAGACAGATCTGATGCTGTTTGGACTGAGGGACAGATCGTGTCCCACTGGAAAGCTTAGACATGATCTGCTGGGACACAATGATGAATATTGTTCGGCTGGAAAGCATAGATCATGATCTGCTTGGAAAGGTTTGACACACATACTCCCGCTGGTCGTAATGTAACTGGTCTGTCAGACAGAATTGATCGTGATCACGATAGATCTGTGGCATCGGAACTCACCTCCCCACTCCCTCCCCCCTTGAGGTGCAGGGCAGAGACTGTCTTCCGCCCCGCACCCCCCCCCCCCTCCCCCCCTCTCCTCCCGCTTCTCCCCCAATACTTGAAGCCGAAAAAATGTGAACGGCATGTCATGATGTATGCCACTCCCCATCCCACTCCTTCCAACCTCCCCCCCCCCCCCCCCCACACTCCAGGGCACGCTTGTAAAATTTCAAGAGGAAATGAATATCCCCCAACTCCGGGCTTTTCTACGACTTTGCGCGCGCGCGCACACACACACACACACACACACACACACGTCTAATATCACAATTTCATGAGGACAGGTCAAATGCTACTACTACTACTACTACTACTACAACGATTACTACTCCTCCAACTACTACACATACACGCAGGCGCGCGCTTTTATAAACATTTGGAGTGAGTTTACCCGCGTTAGTTCCTGCCTCTATGCTGCTATACATCTTCCAACACCCACCACCTTTATGACAAACTGGAAATCAGCCTCGCCCCGCACTCCCTCCCTCCCCCCTCTCTCTCTCTTTCTCTCTCTCTCCTCCCTCCACACTTGTCATAAAAGTTTGGAAGATTCCAGTGGTGATTTTGACCATCAGTTCAGTCTGCATCCCTCCCCTCCCCCCCCACTTCGCCCCCCCCCCCCCCCCCCCCCCCCCGCAGTCCTCCCTCTCCCATGCAAAAGATCTGCCATTGCCACGTTGGATGTGATCTGTTGAAAACTACGGACAACCATCGCTTGCGTGTTGGTAACAGATGCTGAGGCCTTTCGCAGCGACCCCGAGACCACAATATTATCAGGATTATAATTATGACGAGGGGAAAATAATGATAACTCACGGGCGTATCCATTCCGTCAAGCGCGATTTGAAGGTGATTTGAAGGTGTTTGAAACATTGCTGGACTCTCTGGTACGAGCCGTTTTAAATAAGAATGATGACGCAGGCTACTGTTTTGATATTTGTAATCTCCTGTCTAGCTAACGATTGTCATTCTGATGTGTACACGCAGATATCTACTATCGCATTCCCCAACACTCATGATTCATCTCCGCCCCCTCTTAATCTCTTCCACCCCACTTTCACACACACACACACACACACACACACACACACACACACACACACACACGCGCGCGCGCACACACACACACACACACATAAACACACACACATACACACACGCGCGCGCGCGCGCACGCACATACACACACACACACACATACACACACACACACACACACACACACACACACACACACACACACACGCCCACCGTGGCATTCCAGAGGACGTTTTCCCCCGGCCGTCACGATGACGCCACGACCGGTGATGTTACCACCGTTTTCTCCTTTGCGCAAGAAGAGCGTGTTGTTGACCTTGAACTCGATGGTGGTGTCCGTTTTCTGGACACTGTCGTTCAGCAGCAGCTGCGCCACGTCGTCCTGGGAGAGGTCTGGACGGTGGACGTCCGGTATCTTCACAACTATGGTGTCCTTTTCCCCTTCAATGCTGCCTTCGCCAACGGCGTAGATCTGCAAAGAAGGCCAGAGAGAGAGAGAGAGAGAGAGAGAGAGAGAGAGAGAGAGACAGAGAGAGAGAGAGAGAGGGGGAAGAGAGAGACAGACAGACAGACAGAGAGACAGAGAGAGAGGCAGAGAAACATGAAAACAGAGACAGAGACAGAGAGAGAGAGAGAGAGGGAGAGAGAGAGAGAGAGAGACAGACAGACAGACAGACAGAGACAGAATCAAACAGACAGAGACACAGAGACAGAGATACACAAAGACAGATAGACAGAGAGAGAGAGAGAGAGAGAGAGAGAGAGATGGGGGGAAGGGCAGGGACTAAATTAATTGGCAGTATAAGAGGACCAGACTGACCTGGTGAGCTTTATGTCGCTTATTGTTACATTTATCATGATCGCAGTCTTTACACAGGCATTAGAAAATTGAGGAGGAGAGGGAAGGGAAGGAAGGGGGGGGGGGGGGGGGGGGGGGGGGGAAGGCGGTCATCAACTTCGGAATTCAGATGAAACCTGGGGCACAAAGGAAGCGAGGTGACTCTCATGTCCCCAATTGTCTACTGGCAAGAGGGTGGTGAGAGTGGGGTGGGGCGGGGGGTTGGGGTGAGGTCGACTCCTGGGGCACAAGGGAAGCAGGGGGCCTCTCATGCCCCCAATTGTCTAACGGCAAGGGGGGAGGAGAGAGTGGGGTGGGGTGGGGGTGGGGGTGAGGTCGACTCCTGGGGCACAAGGGAAACAGGGGGCCTCTCATATCCCCAATCGTCTGAAGGCAAGGGGGTGGAGAGAGTGGGGGGGGGTTGGGGGGGGGGGGGGGGGGGGGTAGGGGGGGGGGGTCGACACCTGGGGCACAAGGGAAGCAGGGGGCCTCTCATGCCCCCAATTGTCTGAAGGCTAGGGGGTGGAGAGAGAGTTTGGGGTGGGGGGGGGGGGGGGGGGTGAGGTCGACTCCTGGGGCACAAGGGAAGCAGGGGGACTCTCATGTCCCAAATTGTCTAAAGGCAAGGGGGTGGAGAGAGTGTGGGGGGGGGGGGGGTGAGGGTCGACACCTGGGGCACAAGGGAAGCAGGGGGCCTCTCATGTCCCAAATTGTCTAAAGGCAAGGGGGTGGTGAAAGAGTGGGGTAGCGTGGGGGGGGGGGGGGGTGAGGTTGACTCCTGGGGCACAAGGGAAGCAGGGGGCCTCTCATGTCCCAAATTGTCTAGAGACAAGGGGGTGGAGAGAGTGGGGTTTGGGGGGGGGGGGTGAGGTCGACTCCTGGGGCACAAGGGAAGCAAGGTGCCTCTCATATCCCCAATCGTCTGAAGGCAAGGGGGTGGAGAGAGTGGGGTGGGAGGTGGGGGTGAGGTCGACTCCTGGGGCACAAGGGAAGCAAGGTGCCTCGCATGTCCCAAATTGTCTAAAGGCAAGGGGATGGAGAGAGTGAGGGGGCGGGGTGGGGGTGGGGGCGAGGTCGACACCTGGGGCACAAGGGAAGCAGGGGGCCTCTCATGTCCCAAATTGTTTAAAGGCAAGGGTTTAGAGAGAGTGGGTGGGGTGTGGGGGGTGTGAGGTCGGCTGCTGGGCCACAAGGGAAGCAGGGAGCCTCATATGTCCCAAATGTCTAAAGGAAAGGGGGTGGTGAGAGTGGGGGTGGGGTGGGGATGAGGTGGACACTTTCGCATTCTGGTAAAAAAAAAAAAAAAAGCGGAAGTGGAAAAAGGGAGAGGGGGGGGGGGGGAATGGGGGAACTCTTACATTTATATTGGAATAAAAGCAGTGTGCGTTCGTGCGTGCGTGCATGCACGCGTGCGTGTGTGTGTGTGTATGTCTAAGTGTGTGTTTGTGTGCATGCGTGTGTGTGTGTGTGTGTGTGTGTGTGTGTGTGTGTGTGTGTGTGTGTGTGTGTATGTGTGTGTGTGTGTGTGTATCTGAGTGTGTGTTTATGTGCATGCCCGTCCGCGTGCGTGCGTGTGTGCCCATGTGTTTGTGTGCGTGTGTGTGCTCATGTGTGTGCATGTGTATACATGTGTGTGTGCGTACATGCGTGCGTGTGTGTGCGTATGTGTGTGTGTGTGTGTGTGTGTGTGTGTGTGTGTGTGTGTGTGTGTGTGTGTGTGTGTGCGAGTGTGTGAAGGGAGGGAGAGGAGGGAGGTGGTTCTGATTTTCCAAACTATTAAAAAAAAATTGGGGAAAGGGGGAGGTTGGAGGGGGGCGGGATCTATCATCTCCCAAACATTTCTAAAAGCGGGAGGGGGATGTCTCTCATCCTCCAAATTTTTTTAAAACTGGGGCATGGATGAGCGGGAAGGAGTGTGTGTGTGTGTGTGTGTGTGTGTGTGTGTGTGTGTGGGGGGGGGGGGGGGGGTCGTGTGTAGATCATTCATCTTCCAAATGTTTATGAAAACGGATGGTAGGGAGAAGAAGGGGGTGGGAGGGATGGGCGGGGGGGGGGGGTTGGGTGGTCGTCGTACCACATCATACTTTTCATCGAAAGAAGCAAAACAGGTGCAACCCCACGCAACCTACCCCCCACCCCATCCCCCACCTCCCCAAACACTTACCCCCGACTCCCATGCATCTCACCAAAAAACTCATTCAGAAAGACGCAGATCGTGTTATAATTTGAAGTGAGCCTTCAGAGAAAAACAAAAACAAAAACAAAAAAACCTACAAAAAAAAAACCCAAACCCTTTTCTCCTTTTTTCTTCCCTTCAGTGCCTCTTCGGCTTCAACAATTGTTTGGGATGGAGAGAAGCGAAACAGATGGTTGTTGCCTCCCCCCCCCCCCCCCCAAATCCGTCCTCTCAACCACCCCACCCTATCAACACCTCCTCCCCCCCCCCCCAACCGTCTACGGGAGATGCCCATGACCCCTCCTCCCCTCCCTCACCTGGCTGGCCCCTCTCAGCCCGACCTCCCCCCCCCCCCCCCCCCCCCCCCCCTTCCATCCCCTCCCCATCCTGAGGTTCAGAGGCCGCTGAAGCTGTGTTACTGCACGTACCGTTATGTTGTATTCTTCGCCGGGGGTGACGTTGATGATGCTGTAATAAGGCTGGAGACCTTGGCCAGGTTGCTTGTGTTTGTCGGATGGCTTCACGCTTGGGAAGTGGGAAGACTGGTTGTTTGACTTGATCACCTGTGAGAGAGAGAGAGAGAGAGAGAGAGAGAGAGAGAGAGAGAGTCCTTTATTTACAAGGATAATAGATAAATACTGATATGCTTGTTTTTAAATCCAGTCCTCTACCAGAGAGAGAGAGAGAGAGAGAGAGAGAGAGAGAGAGAGAGAGAGAGAGAGAGAGAGAGAGAGAGAGAGAGAGAGAGAGAGAGAGAGAGAGCGAGAGCGAGAGCGAGAGCAAAGAAACACATCACTGCGCCGCCAAAACGAGGGAGGAAACAAACCTTTAAAAAAAACGCAACGCGTTTCGACCCAGTTGATCTCCTTCTTCAGGCCAGACAAAACGTTATTCAACACAATTAAAACGAAAGAAGAACAGACGGTCACGTTATCTCTCTGAACGGGGTGCAAAAAGGCTGGGAAATAGACACGAGGATCGAAGGGGAGAGAATACGGGTTATAGTGATAATAGTAGTAATAATGATAATGATAATAATACTAACAATGATAATGATAATAATGGTAATAATAATAAAGATAATCATCATCATATGATGATGATAATAATAATAATAATAATAATGATAAGAAGAAGAAGAATGATGATGATAATAATAATAGTAATAATAATAACAATATTACAACAACAACAATAAAAATAGTCATAATAATAATAAAATATTTCTACGACTACTGCTACTACTATATACTACTATTACTGCTGCTGCTGTTCTGCTAATGATGATCATAATGATGGTAATATAATCACGTAATAACAATACTACTAATAATGATCATAGTGATTGTAGTAATAATCATAACGAGACTTCACAGAAGAAGGGGCACAAGGAGTTAGCGGATAGTTGCCGTAAAATGGTTATAGCAGTAATGATGATGATGATGATGATGATGATGATGACGATTATAATAGCAGTGACGATGGTGATACAATTCGTTCCTGAGAGCGTCCATACACATTCTGTTATTAAAATGAAATCAGGTGGCCAGAATATAGCTCAGTGGTAGAGCGCCGGACTCGTAATCTTGGTGATCCTGGGGTTGCGGGTTCGAATCTTCGCCGGGTCGTTTCAGTGCAGGGAGATTCTTCCCTCGGAATGGTTCTGACCCCATTTCCCATACAGTCCTTCGAATGAGACCATAAACTGTGGTTCCGTGTGTGAACGCACACGTAACATCTTGCACACACGTAAAATTCCATCACCAACTTTCAGAAGAGAAGGCCAGTTTGGCCGTTTGTATGGATGACACATTACACATAACATGCACCTTCCCCGAAGTTGAAGTATGGCTGCCTTAGTGGCGGGATGAAAAAAAAAAAACACGGTCAAACACACAAAACTCCACTCCTTTTGTTGGATAGATGGGATTAATCCTTGCCTGTCTATACAGCAAGTGTCCGCAGGAGTACCACCTGCGTACGCCGGAAAAAAAGAAAATCAAAAGCACCAAATGACTTTGCCGATACCGTTGACATCGACACGAAATCACCAAGGGTGTACACGTCGAGAGAAAGTCAAGGTCACAACAAGAGGAGAGCTGAAGGGCCTCTGGGACTTTTCTTTTTTCAATGCTGATAGACAAGGATGAGGATATTGAAGCTTCTGGCCAGTACAATATGATAGGGCTGTACCTCATGCGCCCTTCGCAGTATAAGCCAGCGTCAACCAGACCCAAGAGATACAGATACATGCCGTGTTGGTCAGGTGATTTAAGCACAGCTCAAAGAGACATCATCGAGATCATTAAACTCGACTGTGTGGTTCCAGACTTCCTATTTGAGCTCACAGCAAAGTCAGCGCTGAACAGGATCTGGATGAGTACGGAAAATCCCACAAAAAATGGTCTGATGGGAGTCGAATCTACTGGCGTCCATCCCGCCAATCCGGACGGTAACTACTGCGCCACCGTGAATTTTGCGACATAAGACTTAACATCAGCTGGCAATCATCATCAGCATCATCATCCTCGTCATCGTCGTCGTCGTCGTCATCATCATTATCATCGTCGTCATTATCAGCAGCAGCAGCAGCATCGCCGTAATAATCATCATCAGCATCATCATCAACAGTGTCACCGTCATCACCATCATCATCATCATTATGCGCAGCAGCAGCAGCAGCATCGTCGTCATAATCATGATCAGCATCATCATCATCAGCATCAGCGTCACCACCGTAATCACCATCACCATCATCAATATCATCATCATCATCTTTGGTGTTATTATCATTATACCTTTTCCACCTACCCACCCACCCACTCCCCGCTTCTCTACTTGCCTCCTGCCTGTCGCTTCATACAAATAACTGTGTGCGTGCGTGCGTGCGAGCATGCATGCATATTTGCATGCATGTAGGTGTCTGTGTGTGTGTTGGTGCGCGCGCGCGTGAGCGCATGCGTATGTGCGTGCGTATGTGCTAGCCTGCGTGCGTGTTTGCATGTGTGTGTGTGTGTGTGTGTTGTGTGTGTATGTCTGTGCGTGTGTGTGCGCGCGTGCGTACGCGTGCGTGCGTGTTTATGTGTGCATGCGTGTATGTGTGTGTATGTATGCGCGTGCGCGCGTGTTTGTGCGTCTGTGCACGCGCGAGCGTGTATGTGTGTGTGTGTGTGTGTGTGTGTGTGTGTGTGTGTGTGTATGTGTATGCATGTGCGTGCGTGCGCGTGGTGTGTGTGTGTGTGCGCGCGCGCGCATGCAGGCATGCATACGCGTAATCATGTGTTAAAACAGGACTCGAGGAGTAGTTGGAGAGGGGTGGGGGTTAGGGGTGGCGGTGATTGGGTGGGGAGGGGAGGGATGAGTCTCACTGTCACGCGCACGGCGGGGGAGGGGGGGACGTGTTCCGCCGTCCCAGCAACGTCTACACTAACCTCCTGACCCTTGGCCAGAGTGTAGATGTAGCTGACGATGTAGTTCCCCTGCTGTCTGGGGCTGGGATCTCGCCACTCCAGGCACAGCTTGTAATGGTCGTTGAGCAGGCTGTCTCCACAGCGGCTGTCGTTCTTCGTGGTCCACCAGTTCAACCAAGACACGCGACCAGGGGCTGAAACCATTTTGGAGTAAATCTTTAAAATTGTTCAAATGGCTCCGCCGAAAAAAAAACCGTAGACAAACGAATTCAACGCCGCCCATTTTGCGCCGGATTGGACAAAGATAAGCGATTGCTTGTTCATTTTCGTCGTCCTGAGTGTTGTGTATCTTGCCTAAAGAAGACCTAAGAGGTCGAAACGCGTCGTATTTTATCTTGTGATTCGTTTTTTTACGTTTTTTTCGGCGTATCTTTATCAATGTTTTTTTTTTCAAGTTGTAGACAAACGAATCACAAGACAAAACACAACGGGTTTTGACCTCTTAGGTCTTCTGGAGTCAAGGCACAGAACACTCAGGACGACAAAAATGAACGAGCAATCCCTTATCTTCATCCAAACCATTTGGGAGTGGCTATGATTTGTTGCGCCACAACTCTATAAAACAACAGATAAAGACTTCAGTTTGGTTCTGAGTTTTGTTGTTGTTGTTGTTGTTTTTTTTTGAGCGTGTTCAAAAAAAAAAGAAAAAAAAAGATATGACAAACAAACGTTTACTATAAAAAAAAAAAACAAGAAGGGATGGAATTCTATACCTCAGTTACAAAGACAAGGGAAATAAACGCTCTTCTGGCTGAATGGGATAGCTTATAGAGCAATGGATTCTGATCTTGCTGATCCGGGGTCACGGGTTCGAATCAACGCTGGGCTTTTTTCAGACGGGTGTTTCTTTTTCTTTCTTTCTGTCTCCCTTTTTTTTTTATTTTTCACACGGAGTGAACATTGTTTCTGACCCCACTTCCCCAAAACAGCCATTCAAATGGGACTATCAACCGAGGTTCCTCGTGTGAAAGCACGTTTAACATCTTGCACACACGTAAAACTCTATCACTAATTTTCGGAAAAGAAAACCAGTTTGGCCTCAGTGTAGATGACAGGCGGAAACACAGCACGCACCGGGGGAAAAAAGAAACTGAGAATGAAAAAGTGATTGACTGACGGACGCGAGAAATGAAATGACTGGATGTAGCACCAGCAGGCAGCTTTTCAGTCTGCTCTACCCAGGTAGACAACCCGTTTTGTAAACGAGAGCTTGGACTGTAAAACGCGTAAAACTTGGTCTCTCTAATAATAATACTGATGATAATAATGATGATGATGATGATGATAACAATGGGTAATAATAAAAGTGATGATTATAATGGTAATAATAACAGTAATAATAATAATAATAATAACAACAATAATAATAATAATAAGGATGATGATGATGATGGTGATACTACTACTACTACTAACAATAATAATGTTAATGATGATGATTATCATAACATAGCAACAATAACAAAGGTAATAGCAATAACAATAGCAATAAAGATAAGAAGAATAGTAATAATAATAATGATAACAATAATAGTATTAATAATAATTCCATACAGGCGTGCTAGCCGCCAGATCAAATTAACCCTTTCTACTCTGCAGTTGTTACAGAATCCCGCATTTCCCACCATCCACTCATTTCATAGTAACTCTTTCAACGCTCGTGCACCCGGATCATTTCTGAAGCCATCCTGTTACTACTTGAGCTTAGTCCAAGAAAAACAAAATGCTTACTTTTTGCATTTTCTAATGTCTGAAGATGTGTTTGTCAAAAACGTGCTTATCTATTCCGTATTGTATATGGAAACTAAGCCTGTCTTGCTCCTTCTAAGCCTTTCTTGCTCCTTGTTTTTTTTTTTCAGTGTAAATATTTATTTTAAAAATGTAAATGTATATTTTATATTTTTGGTTTGTAGTCAGGGACACAGCCGCCTGTATTAGAAAATTTTAGTTTCAAAGTGAGATGACAGCAGGTGAAAATTGGAACAAACTTAACAGGGAAATCACTTTACTGTCGAGCGAAAAAGACAAGACAAGACGCGCTTCGACTTCTTTGCTCTTCTTCAGGCAAGACAAACAACACTGAAGACTATGAAAAACGAAGAACAGAGCGCCAAATGCGCCCAACTTGAGAAGACAGGTAATTGGTCGTTGTTCGTTTTCATTGTCTTCAATCTTGTTTGTCTTGCCCAAGGAGGACCAAGAGAGGTCGAAACGCGTCGCAATCTGTCTTATAATTTGTGTCTTTCGTTCGGTTGTATAGTAATTTCTCTCTTTAAGTTTGTGTCAATGAACTTTAGTTCAAACTAGTTCCGTGTGGTGTATTCTTTTGGTTTTGTTTTTGTTTGTTTTGTTTTGCGTAATTCTGCTGCCACAGATGCACAAACAAATAAAACTAACGGACGAACGTGGGTGAACTGATCCATCTCCGCGGCTAGGAGGTGAAAGTGGCATGCTCACCGGTGGGGTGAGTGATGACGTTGGAAGTGGCCGTCACCCGGGTACAGCCGTGCTCCGTTCTGCCTTCCACCGCCACGCCATATTCCCAGAATGCATCGGGAGCAAATCCGCTGCACGTGCCGTTGGATGAGCCGGGGTTGTCTGATGAAATAGGAATGTGTCGAGCTTATCGATTGTTTATAATGGCTTATCGAGCAGTTCGAGGGGTTGGGGATGGGGGGGGGGGGGGGGGGGGGATGGGGTTGGGGGAATGAGAGTGAGAGAGAGAGGGAGAGAGTGAGAGAGAGAGAGAGAGAGAGAGAGAGAGAGAGAGAGAGAGAGAGAGAGAGTTTACTATGCACACACTCACACACACACACAAATGCCCGCGCACGCACGCATGCACGCACGCACATGCGCACACACACACACACGCACACACACACACACACACACACACACACACACACACACGAAAATTCTACTGCTGCTGCTGCAACTACAGCTACTACTACTACTTGTATTACTACTACTAACACAACAACTACTACTACCACTATATACATTTGTCAGTTCCCTTCCTTCCTTTATGCTTATGCTTGAGGGTCAGAATGCACTGGAGCCGACCTTCACCTGCCAGTTCTTAATTAAGAGACCCAAAACGGACCACCAGTCTAGAAGGGAAGTGGGGGGAGGTGGGGGTGGAAGGGGGGTGGGGGGGGTGGGGGGGAAAACGGAGCGATCTCACGCTACACCGATGCCATTGCGAATAGCTACACATTAAGGTGGGAAAAGAAAACCTCCAATCCGTTTTTTTTTCTTTTCAAGGGCGCCCAGAGACTTGAACTTCAAACTTTCTGAACAGAATTCAGTGCTATACTCCCCTGGATGTCGCAATACACACAAAACAAACACACCAAAAGGATATTCGAGAAGGCGCAAACCGACAACCAGATCCAACGGATCTGTCGTTTGATTAGTATTCGCTCCACAGATCCGCATCAAAATGTCACAGGCTCATTCTCAACCATTTTTTTCATCTTTTGACTAAGCTTCGTGGAAATCGGTTCTGTATTGTTTGAGTGATCTTCTTGACAGACAAACTTGCAGACGTCAGCTCTGGAATATTTCGTAACCCTGTTTCCTATTCTGACTAACCCGATCATTCTCCGACCCTTCACCCGGATTCACAAAAAACGCGTGCACAGCACATTTGACAAAATACACACATCCACAAAACACACAAACATAAGCAAGTGCGCTCCCCCCCCCCCCACCCCCCCCCCCCCCACTCAAAACTGGTCTTTTTGCCCCGTTAACATGAAAGCTAGGGCCTCTCCCCCCTCCTTCATCTTTCTCTCCACCCCCCCCCCCCCCACCACCACCTTCCCAACCTTTCTTCTCCCCCTCGTCCCCTGCCCTCCCAAACTTATGCCACTCTCTTTCGCTCTGTCGGAAACCATCTGTATGAACACAGGCACATGGAGGCCCACAGTTCAATTCCTGAGACATCATTGTCACCACAAGGTTGATGACAGCTGATAACTTTCCAATTATAACTTGTCACTTCAGTTTAAATTCACAAATAGAAAATGTATATGTCTTCGAGTGTTTTCTTAACACCTCCTCCCCGCACTCCCCCCCCCCCCCCCCCCACACACACACACGTGCGGCACGCGCGCGCGCGCACACACACACACACACACACACACACACACACACACACACAGAGCAACAACAACAACATAACAACAACAATAACAACGAAGTAAGACCAACTCACAAGACACGTTGCACAGCTCAGTTTGATTTGCAGCTTCACGGCTTGAGGGCTTTGAACACTGGGTACCCTGGGTCTCAGCCTGCGTCCCCAGGGTGGGGTCGGTGAGGAAGACGGTGTAGTGGATGGTCTCTGTAGCCGGTAGGGTTTGCCAGCTGACCAGTACCTGTGTCCCTCCCCTCAGACACGGCTGTCACGCCCTCTGCTGCAAAACGGAATGAGCGGCAATGCAGTGCAACTCAAGTGGCGCAGAAGATGAGGCAGCAAAAGAAAAAGAAAAAGAAAAAAAAAACAGACAAAAAAAATAAAGAAGAGAAAAAAGAAGAAAAGAAAAGGAAAAAAAATTGAGAGAGAGAGAGAGAGAGAGAGAGAGAGAGAGAGAGAGAGAGAGAGAGCAAAGAAAGGAAGGGATCTCCAGGAGATCGTTACGTCCAGGCTCTGTGGTCTGACGTGTTTCGATAACATGCGTTGTATTCAACATCAACAAGGAGGACAGCATCGTCGTGATACTGCACCTCTTACACCAAAATCAAGACCTTCATTACCATCACCACCATTGCTACTACCACCACCACCTCCACCACCACCACCACTGCCACCAGACAACGTCTGCAGGCCAGCAACCAACACCAACACCCGGTCAAGAACATGCTGCCACCAGCACCATCAACCACCACAAATCACCACCACCAGCATCATCACCACTAAAGCAGCAATAAAACCGAAGCACCAGCATTTCAACAAGGCAAAGGCAACAACAACAGATTCTGAGAACAGCCAGCAAACCATCGGTCCACAGACACGCTCTTACCATACCACCGCAGTCAGAGCCACCATCAATCACACCTGAAGCATCATGGAACAAGAAATAAACAGGACCATCATACAACACCACTACTAACTCCTCCGCCTGTAACCATCACAACGATCTCAATTTCAATCACCACCGTGAAAAAAATAATGATGTTACACTACCGCATATGACCGGAAAAAAACACACCACCACATCCACGTTACCACAGGTACAGCTGAACAAAACAATAACCATAATCAAATAGCACACACACACACACCTAACCGCAAGAACCCCAGTAAACGAACTCACGCAGAACCAGAGTAGAGACAGGAGACAAATAGGCGACTCCCTGCACGACCCCCTGCACGTTCGTGTTGCTGCAGAGCCATGGAGTCAGCCGGGTAAGCGGTGGCGGAATCCAAACCTTCCACTCTGAAGATGAAATGCCCGTCCTCGTTTGTTGCTTCTTCTCCTCTCTTCATCGTCGTCTGCGGGCCTGGAGGCAGGAACGGGGCGACTCAGCTTTGATGACCTGCTTTACCCTTAGTGTGAGTTTGTGTCCTTAACTAACCGAACTTTATAACTGCTAGCGTAGGTCGTCTTGTCACGTGGTTTCAGGTTTTGTTGAGAGCAATCATTTGATTCGCGATTCGAGATATTTATATTAATTGAAGTAACTGAACATAGGTTCACTAAGGCAAATGAATTAATAAATGATAAATGAATAAACAAACAAATAAATGAATTAGTGAATAATAATAATGATAAGTGTTATTATATTATTGTTATTATCATATATCATTATTGTTGTTGTTGTTGTTATTGTTGTTCTTGTAAAAGTAAAACAAAATAAATAAAAGATTTTAAAGATCAATCATTACAGGAAACCGCCATATTCATGCAAAGAGAGAAATAACCATACAAAAGCCCACCGGTAAACAAAATCCGTTTTTGGGCCGGTTGACCTGTAACTCCAATGAACGTTTTACTGAATCGTAGTGACTTCTCTCCCTTGAGTAAAAAAAAAATATTCACTTAAAAAAACAAACCGGCTTTTAAAAGGAATTTAAAGTAAATTCGCCAGTTAATGCGAACAAACAAATTACAAGACAAAACACGACGTGTTTCGACCTCTTAGGTCTTCTTTAGGCAAGCTGAACAACATTCAGGACAATGAAAACGAAGAATGAGCAGTCACTTATCTTCTCAAATTAGGTGCAAAATGGGCGTTGAATAAAAAGTTTTCATTCAAACAAGGCCCATCTTGCGCCGAATGTCAGAAGACAAGTGGTTTCTTGTTCTTCGTTTCCATTGTCCTGAATGTTGTTTACCTTGCCTGAAGAAGACCTAAGAGATCGAAAAATGTCATGTTTTGTCTTGTACTTCGTTCGACCCAGTTACTGGCGGATTTCTTTTAAACCCCTTTCAAAGTTTTCTTTTCAATTTCTGCCTGCAGTCACCTCGTTAAATATTTTTTTTTTAAAAAACCGGCGCTCCGTAAACTGTTGCAAAATAGCAGATTGTGTTAACAATGTCATGGAACTCAGTGAAGAAAGAACTTAAGCACCATTAAAAGTTTGTGACCTAGTTGTGTGTACTGATCGTTCCTGAGATCAAGACCAGCCTTTACACAACCTGCCAGATTTCACGTCATTTACCTCACAGTTTAAAGCAGCTTAAACCGTTTGAATCCGACTCTTCCTCCCCGAGTTTAACCTACGCCGAAGAAACGTAAACTGAAGCAATCGGAGTGTGAAGGAGGGGGCGTGGGGAGTGCGAGGCGGGTGGGAGAGAATTACAGTCTGACCTTATTACCAATTAGATATCAATTTACCGGTCCCATTCTATCCTTGACTTACGCAATGTAACGAAACTCAGTCTTGTCTAACCTAATCCAGTTTATCTAACGTAACGCAGTCCGGCTTCGATTTACCTAGCTTAATCACCAAACAAACCTAACCTGCTATAACGATAGTCTCACTTCATTGGCATAGAATAATGTAACCGGCATAACGCATCTATGTCATACAACTGTGGTCTGATCTGACCATCCTCCCTCCCTCCCTACCGCCCTCCCCCCCCATCAACTCATCCATCCATCCCTCGCTCCCTCCCTCCCTCCATCCATCCATCCATCTATCTACCCTTTCAATCAGCCTGCGCTGTCTAAACGCTAGTCTGTCTGTCTGTCTCTCTGTCTGTCCTCTCTATTTGTCTCTCTGTCTCCATGTCTGTCTGTTTGTCTGTCTCTTTCTCTGTCTCTTTTCTCCTCCCTCCCACCTCTCTCTCTCCCCTCTACCCCCCCCCCCCTCTCTCTCTCTCGTGCACTCTCTCCCTCTCTCTCTCTTTCTCCCTCCTTCCTCTCTCTCTCGCATCCTCTCTCTCTATCCCTCCCTCCCCCTTCTCTCTCTCCCCACCATACAGGAGACCGTCCTTTGGAAGGTGATGGTTGATGACCTTGCCATAGAACCCTCTGTGGCAGTTCCAGTGTCTGTACCTGTCGGTGGTGTCGTCGAGGCAGACGTACGGATCGTGGTTGTCGTGGCACTCACGCTGCTGCTCAGTGGAACGCTCCCTGACTGGGTGGATGAGGACCCCACAGGCGTAGTGACGAGAGTGGCATTGCCCGCAGCGTCTTCCGGATCTTCTCAGTGCTGAGACCGGGTGCTTCCAGAGCGTAGGACACCCTCAGCTTGCAGGCTTCCAGTGCTTTGGGCTGTGGGAAAAGGAACGCAGGTGAAAGGTCAGTAGTACCAACAGGAGCGGTATGTCATATTCGGTGCTGTTTAGTTGCAGTAGTGATGGCAGTCTTTATTACGAGGATAATAGATAAGCACTGATGTGCTTTTTTACATCCAGTCCTCGCCCTGAATAGGGTCAACATAAGATAAGGCAACAAAAGAAGAAGCATGCAAAAAAAAACTGACTAGAACTACAATACGATACAAAAAAAGTGAAAAAGAAAGGGAGAGAGAGAGAGAGAGAGAGAGAGAGAGAGAGACAGAGAGAGAGAGAAAAGAGAGAGAGACAGACAGAGAGAGAGAGAGAGAGACAGAGAGAGAGAGAGAGACGAAGGAGGAGTGAAAGGAGTGCAGGGAAGGGCGACAGAGACAGCGAAAGGGAGAGAGGGACAAAAGAAGGAGATGCAAGACAAGCAATTTGAAGCACCTGGGGGGGAAAATGAAAAAAATAAGCACAAAATCGGGGGGAGATGGCATAATGATGGCCCAGTCACCACGGCTGGGGGGGGGGGGGGGGGGGGGAAGGATGTCATACAGATATAAATAAATCAAGTCATTCCAGCAGAACTCTGTGTGTGTGTGTGTGTGTGTGTGTGTGTGTGTGTGTGTGAGAGAGAGAGAGAGAGAGAGAGAGAGAGAGAGAGAGAGAGAAAGAGAAAAGAGAGAGAGAGAGAGAGACAGACAGACAGACAGACAGAGACAGACAGACAGAGAGAGACAAAGACAGAGTGAGAGAGAGAGAGAAACAGAGAGAGACAGTGAGACAGAAAACGACGGAGAGAAAACGGAGAGAAAGAAAATTTGAGGACACATGGACGGCGAGAATGAAGATATGTGCACACACGCGCGCGTGCCGCTGTACACACACAAACAGACACACAACACACACAACACACAAACCTAACTATAAATCCTTCAGCTATGGAAGAAAACAAAACAAAAAAACTGTTCAAAAGACTGTGAGCTCTTGTAGTTTAAACCTCCTCAATTGTGTGAGCTGATGATACTCTTGTTCTGCATCTTCAACTGCTTCGGCCTGGCGCTGGATTACATTAGAATGCACAGACGTGCTAAAATCAAGGGATAGAGGGCGGTGCCGCGGAAGAAGGGGGTCTTTCAGGGGGGGGGGGTGAGGATCAGGGGTAACTGGACACAAGACAAAGGGTTCTTGGCGATCTTTGA
>JADBJO010026538.1:0-15000 GCA_016801955.1 Conus betulinus | reverse complement strand
ATGTTTGGGGTGCTAGAGTATATACATTATATACATAACATGGGATTTTCTGCGCGTTTAATGTTCAGAACATCGCTGACTCTTTACTTTAACAGTCAGGCGACATTTTCATTTTCCTCTAAGTGTTTGACTGAAACTGTGACTGTATATTTTGCAGACAAAAGTAGGGGATAGATACAACGTTAGCTTAGCAAGTCCATTAGTAAGTCACAGTTTGTTTGTTTGTTTGTTTGTTTGTTTTACAAATACCGTGCATGTTTTTGTTTGTCTACTACTTTTACTATACAAAATTGTGAAAGAAAAATTCTCAATATTTCATCAAGATATGCGCATTCTTTTTTCTATCCACAACGAATCCGAAAATGCTTTTTTTTTTTCCAGAGGAAATCGTTGTTTTCTTCGTACATTCAATCTTTAAATCTATCATTGTGTCAGATTTACTTGCTGGCCTGTCTTTGTCATTATGGCTGCATCTCATGCCAATGCTGTCAGTTTACACTTATTTATGCAAGGATTTGTTCATATGCCGTGTGTAAAGTGTTGCGCATACTGTGTGTAAAGTGTTGTGCATACTGTATGTAAAGTGTTGTGCATACTGCGTGTAAAAAGTGTTTGTGCATACTGAGTGTAAGGTGTTGTGCATACTGGGTGTAAAGTGTTGTGCATACTGTGTGTCAAGTCGTAGGATTCACCATCACCATCTGTTCACCCTTCCGCCATCCCACTCTCCCCCCCCCCCCAACCCTCAGCCCTCTCTCTCTCACCCCTCCCGACAACCCCCGCCCTCTTCTCCCTTCCCAACACACACACACACACACACACACACACACACACACACACACACACACACACACATTCAGTCAACGCGGTTACATGTTTGGACAAAAATGAGAAATCACACATGTTCAACAGTATATAGGAGTGGGGGAATGGATATGGAGGCGCGAATGCATCCTGAAGGAAGGATTCGTCTTTTATTTCTGCTTGGATATAAACTGCAGCATTTCAATGAACAAAACGCCCTTGGCGTAGACGTTTCCTTGTGATGATTTGAGTTACAACCAGCTTCGAGAATAAAGATAAAAAACTAAAGCAAAACAGGATGATCTCTCTCTCCTCTCTCTCTCTCTCTCTCTCTCTCTCTCACACACACACACACGCACACACACACACACACACGCACACACACACACGTACGCATTCACGCACGCACGCATGCTCGCACGCACGCACGCACGCACACACACACACACACACACACACACACACACACACACACACACTCACACACACACACACACTCACACAAACACACTGCGTGCAAGCACACTTATACCTATACATTCACCCACGTGAGAGAGAGAGAGAGAGAGAGAGAGAGAGAGGAGAGAGAGAGAGAGAGAGAGAGCGAGAGAGAGAGAGAGAGAGGAGGACAGACAGACAGACAGTCAGACAGACAGACAGGAGGACAGACAGACGGACAGACAGACAGACAGACACCATATACTCACACCAAACCAAAGTAGGCAGAGGAAAAGGGCGTTGGAACGTCCACATGGTCAGAATCCAGTTCCTGCCCAGTTGCTGTGGGGACGTTTTCTCCGATAGTGGGCTTCTGGGAATCCCTTGCAGACACCGAAGGTAACTGTCAACAGCAGACTGGTTGACAGCTGAAACGTCCTGAATACGTGCGGCACTGACAAGCACTGATCAACGATTGTCAGTATTAGTGCGCATTTCTTGTCCGTTCTCTCGCACAATGGTATGCATTGCACCATTCATACATGTCTTAAATCTCTGCTGAAACGTGAAAACGTGAGACCATCACAAGTTGGGGGGAAGGGGAGGGGGGGGGGGGGGGGGGGGGGGGGGGGGGGGGGGGGTGGGGGGGGGGGGGGGGGGGGGGGGGGGGGGGGGGGGAGGGGAGGGTAGCATTACCGCATATACAAATTGTAATCATCGAGCAGTTCACAAGAATCATTCCATCGCTGTGAGGAATGAAATCAACTGATTGTTTGTTCAAGCCGTTTCCTAGAAAACTGCCACATGGAACTGCTTTTTAATTGTTTATTACAGAAAGTGTGTGGAGAATGCAAGTGATGGGGCCATGAAGAAAAGGGAGATGAGTAGGTGGCTGGGATGGGGGTGTGTGGGATGTGGTAGATGGTAGGGCGATTGGGGGAATAGGCGACTTCCAACTACCTCTAAACAAAGAAATCGAAGTTAAAGAGAGGCAGTAGAGACTGGCTGCAAGAAACGGTTTGGGACGCCCCCCCCCCCCCCTCCCTGAGGATCTGTAAAAAGGATCCCCCCCTGCACTTCCACCCCCCCCCCCCCCCCCCCCCCCCCCCCCCCCCCCCCCCCCCCCCCCCCCCCCCCCACCCCCCCCCCCCCCCCCCCCCCCTACAACTAGTGTATAGCGCAGGCTTTGGGTCTCAATCACAAGAAAAACTTACTGAATTAGAGGCCGTACAGAAGGAACAGTTTTGTATCGTTTGCATACAGGCCACTCCTTTTACACCCATTCTTATCTTCTAAAAGATGATGAAGCTCTTGGGTGCATTCCATGTCATACACCACTCACAGTGAAACTTTTTTTTTTTTTTTGAGTGTTGGGACTTGCATGATGTGAGACATAAACATTTTACAGCAGACTCCATGAAAGCCTTGTTCAAAGATGTCTGAAACTTCTGAAAGAGATTCACATTTTGTTTGGATCTGGTCTAAGATTTTATAGAAGAAAGATTTTAAACAAAATTTCCGGTGTGTTGTAGAAAGTGTATTTTAAAGGGTTGTGTGAATGAAGGTTTGTTTGTTTGTTTTTGTGTTTGACTTGTGAGATGACGTCAACGCGGTGACAGCCCTGATAAGGTCCTTTGCGGTCGGCTGGGCTTCAAGCGACATTATCTTACCTTACCTTACCTTACCGAATTGGAGGATTCATGTACCCTGATATGTATCTTAACATTTAAAAATAGCAGATAAGGACAGGTGTCACGACTGGCGCAAATACTGCTCCCAGAATGCTGTGCTTTCTTAGGTAACAAATAAAGCTTGGTCTGGTAAAAATTGGTAGCTCGGTATTATATGGTCCATAACCCTGAAAAAAGATATTGATTGGGAGTAAGGTAACGTAAAGTAATGTTGCTTACAGCCGAGCCGACCGCAAAGGATCGTATCAGGGCTGTCACCGCGTGGATGTCAACTCACAAGTCATTTGAAAAACAAAACAAAACGAAACAAACAAACAAACAAAACAAAACAAGAACACACATCATTCACACAACCTTTTCAAGTACACCTTCTAAACACACACCGAAATTTTGTTTTAAAAAAAAAAAATAGTTCTTCTGTAAAAATCGTAGATCAGTTGAAAAAATGATTTCTTTCACAAATAAAAATATCATAATCAGGTGGGACATCTCTGAACGAGGTTTTCATGGAGTCTGCTGTAAAATGTGATAGGAAAACAATTAGGTGACTTCGTTACCTGTCTCTCTTTGTATACCTGGCAAATAATCAGACCACGCCATGGGAAATAAGCCAATTTCTTAAATCTAGTATCTTTAAAATTCGTATCTAGGTCAGCGGGACTTGAATTACGGGGATTTGAATTACGGCGTAGTTTTTACAGATTACAATATTTCTTGGCATCCTTTCCGCAAAAAAAAAAAAAAAAAAAAAAGAATTCTTTGTTGTCGCCAATCCTGTCTCGCTCGTATCTTCTTAGCTTCGTGTGACTTAAATGGCAGTCGACGATCTTGTTATTATTGTAGGATACAATTTCATATTTGTGTTTATTCGCATAAATGTCGTTAAGCATATCTTTTATACCAGAAATCAGCAATTGTCGTTACCGATAACATCCTGTGAGAAAATATCAATTTGTGTTAATGAAAATATTGTCGGAAATGTTTTAAAAGATTTACGGCTTTTGCTACATAATGACACAATCGTCAATAGTTTGGCTGGAGATTTGAATTTTCAATTTTTGCGATGTTTATTTGCCAGCATACTTGTAACTTAGTGCACGCGCGTGCGCACTCATGCACTCTCTCTCTCTCTCTCTCTCTCTCTCAACGAAAACTTTCAGTTGTGACTATGTGATCTCACCTTGTAGCACATTCTTGATGCACGTGAACAGGAAGCGTGAATAATGATTGTGAACAGAAAAAACTGGATAACGTTGTGGATAGAGAGAGTGCTTAAACGTATGTCAATAGTAATATAAAGAGCATGACATGTGTAAATAGAAAGCTTACAACATGTGCGTGGATGGAAAACGTGCATCGTGTCTATGAACAGAAAGAGTGTATGATACTCGTTATCTGAAACACGTGTAATGCACTTAAAGGGTACGTGCGCAGATGATGAATGTCGAAACAGGTCGGTGGCAGGTGAGTGCGAAAAAAAAAAAAAAAAAAAAAAAAAAATAGATAAATAGAAAATGACATAAAACGCTTGGCACCTTTCAGCTGTTCCACCACGGTAAGCCTCGCTTTCCCCCCCACTCACCCCCCACCCCCATCTCCATCCACGCACTCTCCCTGCTCCCACCCCGTCTCCCCTCCTGCAAGATGGCGGCAGTCGCGGTCCAACAAGGTCACGCACACGGCGCGTGTTTGAGGCGGGGTTGAAAAACACCGTCCACTTGACCTACCCCCAGGTAGGAACGATCACGAGGCTGCCGGGAGAGATTTGAAGACCTCCCCGACCTTCGCGCGTTAGCAAGGGGCGTGTGGGGCCGTCGTATCTCTCTGCCTACATCTACCTATTGAAGCTATTCGATCGCTCTGTCTGTTTTTTGTCGGTTGACACGTCAGCTTTCCACAGGTTCTCCCAGTATTTCCCAGGTACGTGTCCTCTTTGTATACAAACAGTAATAATAATGATGATAATAATAATAATAACACTGATAATAATAATAATATAATAATAATAATAATAATGATTATAATCATCATCATTACCATCCTCATCATAATGATAATGATAATGATGATGATGACGATGATGATGAAAATAATAACAACAATAATAATAATAACAGTTGAAATAAGAAAATTGATAATAATGGTGATGATAATGATGATGATGATGATGATGATGATAATAATGATGATGTTGATAATCATAATCATAATAATGAAAATGATGATGATGATGATGATGATGATAATAATGATAATGATAATAATAATAATAATAATAATAATGATAACAATAACGATAATGAAAACTAGTAGTAGTAGTAGTAGCAGTAGTGGTAGCAGTAGCAGCAGCAGCAACAGCAGCTGCAGTAGTAGTAGTAGTAGTAGTAGTAGTAGTAGTAGTAGTAGTAGTAGAATTAGTAATAGACGTTTCAGTTGGTTGGATGTTCTCACCTCTTCGTTTTGACACTTTCTTATGAAACACTGTTCTTTTACCATATTTCTAGTGCTAAATGCTGTGTGTGTGTGCGAGCGTGCGTGCGTGCGTGTGTGTGCGTGCGTGCGTGCGTGCGCGCGCGCGCGCGCGTATGTGTGTGTGTGTGTGTTAATCAGAGAGAGAGAGAGGGGGGGGGGGGAGAGGAGAGAGGAGAGAGAGAGAGAGAGAGAGATAGAGAGAGAGAGAGAGAGAGAGGGAGAGAGAGAGATAGAGAGATTATTATATCAAAACAACAAGCTGATACAACTGTAGTTGTTATCACCACTGTCTCCATTAGCTTTTCCTGCTGTCACAGTATCCGATTACATGTACATCAAAATGAGTACATGTTAAAGATACAGTCAGTATTATCCATTCCACTGGTACATGTCTATACGAGTACAATAAGAAAATAACAAGAAAGTTATAAAAATATGTGATGTGAGAGAGAGAGTGAGTGAGAGAGAGAGAGAGAGGGGGGGGGGGGGCCACAGAGAGAGAGGAGAGAGAGAGAGAGAGAGGAGAGAGAGAGAGAGAGAGAGAGAGAGAGAATGAGAGAGAGAATGAGATAGAGACAGAGAGAATGAGAGAGAGAGAGAGAGAGAGAGAGAAGAGAGAGAGAGAGAGAGAGAGAGAGACAGAGACAGAGGAGATGAATGAGGACGAGATAGAAACAGAGACAGAGAGAGACAGAGAATGATAATGCTAATGATAATGAATGCTAATGATAATAATGAAAATCCTGGAAACCACTTGCCTTTCGCACAACATATTGATTTTTGCTTCATTTAATGCTTCATCACATAAACCCACGGTTGCAAGAAAGGTTAGAATGATTTAAAATCCAGACACCTGAATTTAATAATAATAATAATAATAATAATAATAATAATAGTAATAATAACGAGAAGAAGTAATAATATGAATAACTATAATGATAATAATACTAATAATGATGATGATGATGATGACGACGACGACGTTGACGATACTTAGAAGATAGCTGAGCTTTCACCGCCTTGTGTATGCTTTCACAAGAACAGGCTCATGTGTACGCACGTAGTCATGCTCACGCACGCACGCGCGCACACACACATACATACAAGCACGCACGCACACACGCACGCACACGCACCACACACACACACACACACACACACACACACACAGAGGGCTTGGGGAGGAAGGGGTGGAGGAGTGGTGGAGAGAAGGGGACAGGAAGTGTGTTCGTCAGACCTTGAAATAGACAGAAAGACAGGGAGCCAGGGAGGGGGCCGAGGGTGGGGGTGAAGGTAGGCGGATGGGGTGGGGTGGGGAGGCAGATCGAGAAATGGAGGGAGGGGGGGAAAAAAGGGAAGAAGTGAGTAAGAGTTGATTACTTCCAGCTGGTAGTGATTCTTAGCAAACACAAACCAACAAACAAGCAAACAAAGAATAAAGTAAGGAGCAGAGGTTTGGCAGGTTGGGATAGGAATTCAGAATTCATTCAGTAAGGCCAACGCCCGAAAGAATTGTTGTGAACAAAGAACAAGACCTTAACGCAAAAAAAAAAAAAAAAGACGAAAAAAAGGAAAAAACTTATTGAAAATGTCGTTCAATGGCATCCAGTAGTGTAATTCATACAGGTATGCACTAGTAAAATTCATGAACATTACGAAATATACTACTAAGTTTGTCAGTCGTCAAGAATAAAGTAGTAGTCAGGAATAAGATAAATGTCTGTGTTTTTGAATGCTTTATATAACAATTTTTTTTGTTTTTGTTTTTGTTTTTGAACAATTGGTTATCTGTCAGCGAGTTCTGTTCCTCGGTCTGGAATAGCTCAGGTGATGGTGGAGCGGCTTAGTGGTGCAAGGGATCCTACCGTTGAGAAGTCGAATCCCCACCGGGTCGTTTCCGTCCAGGCTGATATTTTTCCCATGAGAGTTAACATTAGTTTTGACGCCATTCCTTCCCCTCCCTTCTCTCTCTTCCCCCCCGCTCCGTCTCCCCCATCCTCGGACCCCACCCCCCACCCCCCCCCAAAAAAAAAAAAAACAAAACAAAACAAAAAAAAAACCCCTCAGAATGAGACTATGTTTGAGATTCCGTATATGAAGCACGCACAAACAACATGCACATACAAGTAAAAACTGCAACTACCAACGTTCGGCAGAGAAAGCCAGTTTGGTCGTTGATGTGGAGGATGATATGTATACTTGTAGCATGCATGCATTTCCTGTTAAAAAAAAATCGAAAGAGTGAGTGAAATATTTTATCGATATTCGACTGAATGACACGAGGAAAATGCTAGACATAACGCCAGCAGGCATCTCTTTAATCGGCTCCATCCGGGTAGGCAGCTCGTTGTGTGAAACGAGAGCGTGGATGGTAAAGCGCTTAGAGATTGGTCTCTAACCGAGGATAGCCGATACATAAGTACTCCCCAGTAACAACGTTATCAGCAACTGTTTCTCCGGCCTAGACCCTGCGAAACCTGTGTAACTATCACAAAATGATACATAGGAGCTACACACACACACACACACACACACACACACACACACACACACACACACACAGAGCCTGAGAGACATTCTGAGCCTCTCCATTGCCATCCCCTCCTCCCCGAGGAGTTCCATCCGGTCATTTTACCTACCCAGGATGGATCGAACCATTGACTGCCTTGATCTAAAGCGTGACGCCTAAGAGACATTCTAAGCCACTCCCTCCCCTCCCCTTCCCGAGCGGGACATCCGGTCATACCTACCCGGATGCATTGACATGGTAGGTCCCCTTCTCCTGCTCCCCCCCCCCCCCCCCCCCCCTCACATTGTCACGCCCCTCCCCCTTCCCTCCATCCCTGAGCAGTGGGTCAGTAAGAAAACCAGATCTTGATACTGTCCAGTTCCTGACGTTCTCTGACAGTGTCAAAGACGTGCCACGCTTCACAGTTATTCAATTCCGACTCGGGCAAAAGCTATATGAACAAAAGAATTTCAACTTCCTCAAACACTCCTCCTTGGCATCTTCTGGGTCAGCCAAGGTGTTGCTGGGCCTCCCGGCCTTCAGGCCTGGCCACAGTGATCATGGTGTTAAAGTATGTGACTTCTGTGTGTTTTGTGTGTCTATTTTTATTAGTATAGACAGAGAAGGTCTTAGTTGAAAGTTAGGGTTCCCGTGAATGTCTTTTATAACTTTGAGTCAAAATACATGTGTAAATTCTAAGAGCCTGTATATTGAAAGGATGTTATATATATATTCTGCCTCGTCCTATCCTCGGTTTGGTATGTTTTTCTGAACATGAACCTACGCTTGCTCACTTTCTGCCTCGAATCTCTGACTGAATGCTTCTCTCTCTCTCTCTCTCATCTCTCTCTCTCTCCTCTCTCTCTCTCTCTCTCTCTCTCTCTCTCTCGATAACGGTACATAGGAATCTTAGTCATTAGTCAGTTACAGTGTCGATTTGTTTACATCCAACAATTACTTTGGTAGGTCCCCAACATCCCCAAATCTTCTAGTAACATCCCCTAATACATCAGAGCTCAATTCCTTTGTATAATAATTCGACGACACACACACACACACACACACACACACACAAAACCGTTCGTGCGATATAATCTTCACCTCTCGGCTTCACGAGTCGTGTCACGTCTTGTAGGAGTTATCAGCGGTTTACTCTACGGCATTCGCATTGTAGGCCAAAGACCTTGTGATGACAACACGCACAGTCTGAGTACCGCTTTTTTTTTCACATTGTCAGCGGTGAGAAGGCCGTTCGTTTTTATCACGGAGACAGTGACTGGTTGCTGGGGCGGGCAGGGCTGACCGTTGCGTTATAAACGAATGTTGATTATCTCATTCAAAGAACACTCGACTTTCGGCGCCTAGTTCAAGGCCTCACCTGACCGAAAGTCTATCGATGTACAAGGGTCTGTCGGTGAACTGACACGTATTCTGTCTGTCTGTCTGTCTGTCTGTCTGTCTCTGTCTCTCTCTCTCTCTCTGTCTGTCCACCTGTCCGCCCAGTGTGTGTGTGTGTGTGTGTGTGTGTGTGTGTGTGTGTGTGTGTGTGCGTGTGGTGTGTGTGTGTGTGTGTGTGTGTGTGTAGAGAGAGAGTTGAGAGAGAGAGAGAGAGAGAGAGAGAGAGAGAGAGAGAGAGAGAGAGAAAGAGAAATAAAATACCAAGTCTACTCGATTTATCAAAATTTAGAAAGGGGGGGGGGGGGGGGGGGGGGGGGGAAGGGGGTTGTTACCGCCAAGTACATAGACAAACAAAGTACAGGGACAGGACAAGACACAATGCATTTCGACCTCTTGGGTCTTTTTCGGGCAAAAAAACACAAATAACATTTAGGTCAGTGAAAACGAAGAACGAGAAACCACTTATCTTCTCATGTTCGGCACACGGGTCTCTTTCTAAATTTTGCTTCATTTTCCGCCCTCAGTCACTCCGTTTTGAAACTCGATTTATTACGTTTTTGCAGGCCATCGGCTCGACACGAACACTAAATGATGGACAATAGCAACCGGCAATCAATCGGTGTCACAAACCTATACAAACACGTTCAGTCTTAAATCGTAATCCAAAATGATGAGATATTCACCTTGTATTTCTGATTTCCATGCGTTTGGTTACGTAAGAACCTAATTTGCCGTTTTACAAATATCAGAACATAAATTTGCTCTAAAAGTAGTTGTCGATGGAAAACACCGACCCTCAGTGTTCGCGACCATGGACGGGTAATTAAATACAACCATTTTCAGTTGTGCTCGGAATAAGTCGTGGTAAGTTTATGGGGGGGGGGAGTGGGGGGGAGGGGAGGCTTCACGGCCATAAAAATTTCAAAATGTGGGTATCAGGTAACAACGGAATGCGCTGCAGCTATCAATCTTCCTTGTTGACACACATTACCGCTGTGTATATTCACGTAGTATTTACGTTGCTTTCGCCCACGTAGATTCATAACCACTTATTTTGGCTTTAAATCCCTATTGGCTGGAGTTCTATTAAAATATTGTAAACAGAAAAAAAAAAATGGTGGAACAGTTCGTGGACGTGTTGGTGATGCAATATCCCTTCCGCGGGAGGAAGCTGACTCATGTTGGCTCTGCAACATAGCAAGATTCATTGTATTTAGCAGCTGGCACAGAAGGAGGTGGAAACGTATGTTCAGACACTGGTAAAAAGCTGACTAGGTGATTCTTGAAGCAGCGCAGTGTCTCCTCTGGTGGGTTGCTTCATGATGACCTGACAATGACAGTTTCGTTACGATTGCTGGCGCTGGGACTTAAAAAAAAAAAAAACGAATCTGAGTATAACTGTGTATGGATCAGCCAGAATATGCGACCTAGGAGTAACACGCCCTGAAGGAAAGAGGAAGAGGAGAGAAGAGAGAGGGGGGGTTGCGAGAAGATATGAGATAGGTGTATCAGGCGGGAAAACCGAACAGAATTGCGTGGATCTGAATGCAATTTACACCTTTGAAAAGCACAAAAAAAGACTCTTTCCAGTGACACCAGACGGAATAATTGGGTAAAATGTACGAAAACTAGGATTTTGCGGTCATTAAATTTTCCACACAGAGGGAATCATTGTGACCAACGAGGGAAAAATAACTGCGGCGTATCCATAACCGAGTTGTGTCCCCTGACAAGTGGTACGGCGTGGCCCGGCTGGTATTGTTGGTCATCAGTTTAGTCTTTTAGGCGCTATGTCCGTGCCAAATGCAGCAGAACATTTGTCAAGGCGCTCTGCTAGGTTGGCTGGATCCTGCTCCTCGGTACAGGTGCCGTGTTGTTTGTAAAGCGAAGAAGATTGCGTGTGACCAGACCCACGTTCTTGCAAATCAGTATGACCTTCTTCAGTCAGGATGAAGATATCGATCGGTTAAAATGCAGAAGTGTCAGATTTAAACAAAGTTTTATTCCCCTGTCCATTGATTTTATGAACCGAGGAGATGTTTAATTGAAATCCAAATTCCTTTATATGAATGTATGTCATATGTGAGAAAATGGGTAATGTGACCAAATTATTGTTTATTTGCTGTGAATGTGTGTGATCACAAATTAATTTTTCAAATTGAGATAATAAAGTTGACTTGACTTGACTTGACTTGACTCTCCTGCTAGCCCGTCGATGTCATCGGCAAGATGCTGTTTATTTACTGGCATGTGGGCACTCTCTCTCTCTCTCTCTCTCTCTCTCTGCCTCTCTCTCTCTCTCTCTCTCTCTCTGCCTCTCTCTCTCTCTCTCTCTCTCTCTCTCTCTCTCTCTCTCTCTCTCTCTCTCTCACACACACACACACACTGACTAGGGATAGTACGGACAGAGGCATTGACCCGGTTCTCGTAGACGTTCATTCATCGGGTGGGGGAGAGAGTGCACTACTGTGTTTTTTTTTTGTTTTTTTTTTTAGATACCCTTCCCTGCGGTGACTTCCATACTCGGTGCTTGCATTACAATACACAAACTCGTGATGAATTACACATATGCCGACAATAAACACAGAATGCTCCAGCTAGGACCGCTGTAAGGATACGATGCCGCATTAGCGTAGGGGACGCAAAGATGCCAGCTACAGCCGGGGCGAAAATAGGTTCCTCCTCCCTGACTTCTGTTTCGTTCGTTTTTGTGTTCCTGCCCCGTGCCGAGCATTAGGTAGATCTAAGGGCTGAACGAACCAGCACGTACAATGTTGATACATAAAAACTTACTTGTGGCTTTAAATCCCTCAAGAAGCGTAAATCTCAAGAAGCGTACTTACCTGCCCGCGTGGAACTTGGTGTGCGCGGATTACGCTTCAGGGTAGCATCACTAGTCAATTAATTGATCGTTAGATCTAGGCCTAGGACGATGCAGTTAAAGCTTCGCTGTGTTGCTTTGCTTGAACGTTAGTTTTATCAGTGACGTATTTCCTGCAGATTGATATCGTCTATCATCGAATTGGATTTGGGCGCTGATTGTGACGAAGAGCGCATAGGCCAATTTTGTTTGTGCCAAAACTACAATTAGACTTTGAAAAGGGTCACAAACATTCGAAGTGTTATCATAAATTCGCCATTTCTACATAAGAGCCCGACTGTTTTGAATGACAGAGTGATTTCGCCTCCTTTAGGGGGTTGGAGGCGTGGTCGGGGTGGGGGGTAGAGAGGGCACACTTAAGTGTCATATCTGCAATGATCTTATCACTTTGATACCAACAATGGCACTGGAAGATACTGGAGACAGAGAGAGAGAGAGAGGGGGGGGGGGGGGGGGGGGGGGAGGTGAATCAGCCTGAATTAACAAAGGACGTCACGGCAGTCTAACTTTTTAGGGAAAAGTTCTGGTAAGCGGGGGGGGGGGGGGGGGGGGGGGGGGGGGGGGGGAGGAGGGCAAGGGGGCATTATATCATATTTTTCTTTTTTCTTTTTTTTTGCTTAAGATACTGGGGACAGGAAGCAGAAGGTAGTTTGTCCCCTAACCCCAATTCATTCAACGGCTTAGGGGGTGGTGATCCCTGCTCCTCCTCCTCCTCTCTCTCTCTCTCTCTCTCTCTCTCTCTCTCTGTCTCCCCGACGCCACTGTCCACTGTTCGTAGTCGTTTTCACACACAACACACACACACACACACACACAGTGCGGACTATATAGTTACCGGTTTAAGTCTAGCACATTCAAGTGTTTGCCTTTTTTGCCCTAGGCGAGGAGGCTTTCTGTTCACCAGTTGGCGTTTGTTTGTTTGTCTGTTATTAGGAAGAACAAATAACCAAACAATAAACAAAACAACAAGATGCAAAGCATATAAACGTACTGCCAGTTATCTTGAATACGCGTGTACATGTCAAGAGCATGCTACTAAGAAAATAGCCATGATCTACCCGTCAGTAGTTAGATCTAAAGCTGTTTCAAAACCCGTCAAATACTTTATAGATATTGAGAAATTTAAAAAAAAAAAAAAAAAAAAAAAAAAAAAACGTCACAACCAAACGTGCGTCATAATGTATTTTGTCACTGAGATGAACTGCCTTTTATGAAAGTGTGCATGCGGTTAAACTCTCTCTCTCTCTCTCTCTCTCTCTTAGTAACGGCTATTCTGGTAAAATAAAACATCGGGCATCATCCGCGACCCATAATAAACATACCTACAAATTTTCAGAAAGATCAGCCCAGAATTGTTGTCTGGAGCGAGTGGAACGCATTTTGACCACGGATAGACATACAGACAGACACACCGACAGCATTTTGTCGTTCCTGTTGTAAAGTACTCCCTGTTCTATAAGAACTGGGAGTACAAAAACCTGTTAAAACTGACTGTCATGAAACTGGACGGAAATGTGGAGTGTGTAGTCCAAGACTAACCCTTTAAATTTCAGTGCGATCTGACTAAGAAGACCCGATTCCATTTAAGCGTTTACGGACACGGGCTTACATCGTGCAAACAGAAGTGGAGAGGGCATGCTTTTTTCACATGTCCGGATACGTCAACGGCTACGGTCACGGATTCGTTTATCTTGACTGGTATTGATGACGAAGAACACTTTCTGTTCCACTGTACTGCTTATAATGAAGTGTGGACAAATTGTTCATTTTTCCAGTTAGATATAGCGAAAAGACAAAATGTCGCTGGCGTGTTTATCATCAGATGATGAACTTGTAATTAAATCAGTTGCGAAATTCATCGCGGAAGCATTGAAAATTAGACAGATGAAGGATAGTGAAATTTAAGATAATACATTATAAGAGATATCTGAATGAAATATTATCATTCATCGCATGTTGAAGAGATCAGTAAAATACAATGTCATCATTTAATTGAGGGGATGGTCGAGTCAGTCTTTTTTTTTCATGTTGAAGAGATCGTAAAAATACAGTGTGTCATCATTTGATTGAGTGGATGGTCGAGTCAGTCTTAAGGGTTTTTTTTTTTTTTGTGTTGTTTTTTTTTTTTTTTTTTTTTAACCTTACTGCATTACTCCTGTGCGTGAGGTGAGGACATACGAAAATGTTACGAATTTTTTTGTTTTTGTTAACTTTGGATTTGATACACACTAGGAATGAAAGTGTACTATTTGTTTGCAGGAAAGGAAAAGAGGGGAATGTTTTTGTTCTGTTACCTCCCCCCCAAAGTCACATTTTGACTAGGGGGGGTAAGCAAGTCAGGCAAGTAGGCTCGTAATAGCAGAGGTACAAGTAGCTCCAAGAACTGGTTGAAAGCACTTTCCGAGTATATCTTCTAGTCTTAGTTTCGGTTTTTCTCCTCCTGTTCAAAGCCTTTCGTATCGTAAACGCGACAATTCGCAGTAGTAGATCAAGCCCATTCATTTTTCGCGGACTTCTGGGTGTTGCATTTTTGTGGGAACGTTACTACGGTCTGTTTCGTTCGTCTCGGGTGACTTTGCGTTGTTGAAGACATTGTAATCGGTGCACAAGGTTGAACATTAGCCTGTTTGTGGTGATGCCAGACACTCTACAGTCTGTTTGCTGTATAGTTTTTACAGCCAGCCTGGATTTCCAATAAGACATGAAGGCCAAAATGGACCTCCCTGACAAACCATACCAATCGCCGGTTAAAAGCTGGTGTGAGAAATAGAAATAAACGGCACATTGCAACTAATAATGTTTGTATG
>JADBJO010026537.1:15000-22407 GCA_016801955.1 Conus betulinus | reverse complement strand
CAGCCCCACACACACACACCACACACAACACACAACTTCGCTGTCGTATGTCTTCCTTTCCAAAATTTATTTCCACATATATCTCCTACAAAACTAACTGGTCCTATCTTTCCTTGACACTTTTGTATTTATGTTCATTATGAGGTCAGGGATCATTGCCGATTTTTTTGTTACCGTACTAACCGGTACTACCGCTTACCTGCCCATAAACGTTTTTTTTTATTCTTTATATTAGATTATCTCTCACAAATTCTTGGCTGTCTTTCTGCAAATCTGTAGGTATGTTCAGTTATGGGTCACGGGACGATGCTGAAGAGATGTTACCATCACGAATAAGCCGTTACTCCTACAGTATAACGGCCCCCAAACATTATTTTTCTTTCTTTATTAAATATCTCACGCGTTTTCACAAGGATAAACTGGGAGTACGTTTATATACTTTGCTCTTGTTTATTCAAAAACTGTGTGTTATGAATTCTGCTGTCACAATGAGTTAATATTTTACCCTTAGATTAAAAAACAATAAGTTATAAGGGATTGCTGGTACCTACCTTTTTATGTATCACACAGGGTACAATACACTTAGACCAAAGTACAAGAAAAAGATACTTTTAAACAGAGATATCCGACAGAATAACACCTTTGTTGTAAAATCAAAACTGCTTCGTGCGGGTTAAACAGTTTTTAAACTTTTTCATCTACAATAATGTGAAAAGTCAGAGCACTTTCGCCGGCTTTCCAAACCCTTACTGACCTTCGATATATTTCAAGCCCTTACATGTCCAGACCGTTGAAGATAAGTTCCATCGCATCTCTTCCTCCGCAACAGGGTTTCCTGTTGCCTCTACATCTTCTACATCATTGAATGCCTGAGAAGTGATCAAGCCACTGCGGTCAAAGTAGAGTCTTGGTACGTAAGACCATTTGCGGCTCACTGACCTGATCGTGTGACCAAAAAACAATAGGTTTCAAATGTCTAGTATCCTAATGTGATTATGTGTCTCTCCTCCTCCCGCGGCCCGCCCCACTCCCCCTTCCCCCGTGCCTCCCCCCCGCCCATCCAACTTCCCCTTTTTTTTTTTTTTTTTCTTTTTTTTTTTTTCTAAACGTCACATATTGTAACTAACTTTCTTTTTCAAATGATACTATAGTTGTTGCGTTATATGGACAAAAACAGTTTTAGCCCTTCTCGCATTCCTATCCAAGACCTTTGCCTTTTCGCGGGCTCGCGATTATTGTTCGTTAAAAACACCAATCGTTCCATTAGCACTGTTCTTTTCCATTGTCTCCCGACCATTTCCGAAACCACTACCGCCCTGGTCTGTCGGTGTTACAAATGTTTGTGAACTACAAACTTGAAAACGTTTATCAACACTCGTGTCTAAATCGTAATTGTTTTTTTTCCGAAATCCTCCATAACACTTGTTTGAATTATGTTCCACAAGACCTCAACTCGTCTTCGTACATTCGTGCACATTCAGACCACAATAGCATTTTGTCTCTCAAGTTGTCGGTCAGAGCAGTATCATAATTCCTTCTCTCCCTTTTCGCAGATCCCGTATCTAGGGTCAACACCACGGACGGAGAATACGCGTATGAGTGTGTACCTCTACATGGCAACACACAGGTCATACCTCTTTGAAACGATTCTGGGAAACAACAGAAAAAGTCAAACAACAACAACACCCGCGCACAGGCACATAGCTCACCATGTCATTACCATAAGGACATAAAATCAAACAGAAATAAAGGACCAAGTAGAATTGATCGAACCAGGAAATAGCTGGTGGTCTCTTCTGGAAACAACGAAAGCAAGTTTTTCCCAAACACCCATTTCATTACTTTGAGAGAGTCATAAGATGGGAGTGTCCTGATGCTTGAGGACGGATTATTTCCTGTACTGACATTTTTTAAGGTCATCACATCCACATAACGTATGTGTTCGGTCGTTTATGAATACATCAATGCGTGCATATATTCCGTGCATTATTAAAAAAATATCTCCCTTCGTTTTTTTGTGTCCAGTCCGTTATTATGTACTGAGGTCTTTCCTTGTACTCACCAAGGGCTCCCTCTCGGGCGACACATGGAATCAAAGAAGGCTGTGAAGTCATCGACCTGAAAGGCAATTTACAAAAACCAATCACATAAAAAAGGTTATAACCGCAGTCTGATCTGATGGCAAGGAGTTCCCCATAAACCTCTGTGATGATTCGTCCTTTAATTTATTAATATTCACCTAGATAAGTGACTGTTATATTGGTTGGTTTTCCCATCAGGCGAAATCATCCGCAGCAGACAGCACACCACCACCGGATTTTTCTTTCCTTCTTTAGGCAAAAGACGGAACAACATTTTTTGCTCAGATTGTTACATTCTTGAAGTCAAAGAGACACCAACCATATGAAAAAGCACAATCAAAGGTTTCTGTCAAGCAGATAAGCTCGCAAGCCTCGCACTGCCTGTCCTACCAAATAAAATCCAACCATGTCTCCAGCCCAAAATCATCCCCATTTGGATTTACGACAAGAGGGGGTACTTGGCAGGCAGAAATTTCAATGTCAATGAGTATGCATGGCGTTCAGTTTACGAAACAAACCAAAATGGGCTTGACAAGGCAACAGCAGAAGAACGTTGACGAATAGTTCTAGGGGACTGACCAGAGCAAACTAAAACTTAAAAAAAAAAAAAAAAAAAAAGACGTATATGAAGGACAAAAGAGTTCCACGTGATGGTTTATTGGATGTGTATAACCGATCAGTGAAAACAGCAATTCAGGTCAAGCCGCCCAGTTTAACGAAACCATTATCAACAATAAAATTACTGGGGCCAAGCAAATAAAGGAAGACAACAAATCAGATGACAAAAAAACAGGACAACAAATGAGCTTCATTTCGACCAATTTGTTTTCTCCCTCCTTCCAGCAGAAAACAATGGACAAATTAAACACTCACATTTTCATCTTCCCCTTTTCTCTTTATGATCTGGAGGCAAAAATATGGTCTT
Organism: Conus betulinus; assembly: GCA_016801955.1. Classification (NCBI taxonomy): domain Eukaryota; kingdom Metazoa; phylum Mollusca; class Gastropoda; order Neogastropoda; family Conidae; genus Conus; species Conus betulinus. Next base: position 19,401 of record JADBJO010026537.1, on the reverse strand, counting down.
TGCGGTGAAAAATAAAAAAAAACAATGGAAGTAGAAATCTGCAGAGAACAAGGAGGTTGGAAGGGGAGACGAGCAGATAATCATATATAATGATTAATGGATGATGATGATGATGATGATGATAAAATAGTAATGATTGATAATGATGATTGATGATGATGATGATGATGATGATGATACTAATGTTATGATTTATTTATTTGATTCTGCACTTACACTACTTACTACACCCCACTCCTACTAGACTACGGACCACTAGATACTCCACTACCACCTAATGACTATACCACTACGACCTACTACTACTACCTAACTAACTACTATAGCTACTAAAATACACTACCTGACTAATCTACCAAATACTAACTACCACTACTTGACAGAACTCCACTTACTGAGAGACTAAGAAGAAAGAATACAGGACTCACAAAGAATCGTTATGAGGTAACAATAATACATTGAGGGACAAGCGGGATTCCAATGCACAGATGGGTGGTCAACTTTGCAGGAGATCCTTTGCTGAACCAGGGAACAGTCCATGCAAGAAGGCGAAGTAATGGGAAATACCTACGGCTAAATGTAGACAGAGAAAGAAGAGACGGCGGCCGTGCCAGTAAGTCGTTGGGACAAACTGAAATGTACCTGATTACCCCAGACTGACAGCCTGGAGGACCAGACAAAAGAATGGTACAATAAGATCAAGATGATGGAGGTAGTACCCCCCCATATAAATGGCGCAGACCAAAAAATTTGCAGTATCCTCGAAAAAGGACAAAGAAAGAAGGAAGTGGCGAAATGGATTCATGTGCGACAGAGTTAGGGCCGTGAAAATCTGGATTCAGATTCAGATTCAGGATTCAGAAAACTTTATTATCTCTCGTTACAAGAGAAATTACATTTGTGACCGCTCTCTTGCCCTAAAGTTAAGACATACATATTTATAGTTACAAACGTGACACTGGAAATTGAAATTACTTACACAAACAATAAAACCCATGGCGTGTAAAATACCAAAATGGGAATTTCAAATCTTCTCTTTTTGGTAAGTGCAAATAAAGTTACGTCACTCAGCCACTCATTATGTATTATTTACATCAATGTGTGCACCGGTAGGAGTGAGAGAGAGAGAGAGAGGAGAGAGAGGAGCGAGAGAGAGAGAAGAGAGAGAGAGAGGGGATTAGAGAGAGAGAGGGATTTATCATTAGAAAATCAGTTAAGATAAGACATATTCCAGACAGATTCCTAGATAGACATTTCCAGCATTCCTCACTGTTCCAGGACATGCACACAGAAAAAAAGCAGAAACACACACACCCCACCACATCAGCGATCTATACTTTCCCCCCGCTTGCTCACAAGACATGACACGACCACCCGCGCGACGCACAAATGCTTGTGGGTCACATGGTGATCCATCGCGACTGCGCTTTCTTGTGCACGCTGTTTTGTTTAAGAAAAGCGGACAATGGATTTGAACACAAAGCTCTTTTTTGGTGCGCATCAAGCTTATGCTCTGGGAAAAACACACCAAATCGTCGGCCTGTGGGAACAGAGCACAAACTGTCGGCGCAATCGTTAGATGCCCCACTGCCCACGTGTCAACTAACAATCGCACCGAGGCCCCTTGTTGACCGAACCGCACCGCCTTTCATACAACTCACTTCATACTCTCCTCTTCTCAGTCTCACCAACCATCTTAAACCGCAGATTGTTCACAACGCTAATCCAAGAGTTTTGCTTTTTTTTCAAATTAAGATTTCCACGATATATCTTTGTCCGAGATATGTGTAAGCACCTGTGTTTGTTGACGGATAATTTGATCCAAGCTTCATTACCACGAAATTGACGAGCAGAACGAAAAACGGGTGATTGGCGTAAATGAATGAGAATCGACAGGTCGTGGAAGAGACGGATGATTCAAATGTTTGTGGTGAAGATATCAAAGAAACATGAAACACTCTTGTCCCTATAAAGCTTCCCTTATTCGTTGTTTGGTTGTTCGTTCCTTTTTGTTTTTGTAGTAGTGCCTGTTGTTTGTCCGTCGTCATCGTCGTCTTTGTCGTACGTCGTCTTTGTCGTCGCGTCGTCGTCGTCACCCACAGTGGTCGGGTTTGTTTTTTTGTTGTTGTGTTGGTGTTGTTAAGCCCAGATACATTAAGAAGGGGTGCTATCAGTTAATTGCTGAAGACAGTCAGATACAGGTCCAAAGCAATAGAGCTGGTTGTCACACCAAAAAAAAAAGGATTGGAAACATGAATATTGATTGACGGTAGAAGTCCCTAATTAAGTGTGCAAAATGAAAAAGAACCCCCTTGCCCCAAGACTGAGCCCTGAGGCACACTCATAGAGCAAGTGTAAAAGGGGAAGTGGAACCATCAGGTAGAAAACGAGTTTTAAAACGACCGGGCGCGAAGAGAGTAAAGACAGTGAAAACTGCAGATACAGACATTGCAACAATGCAACACTACGGGGTTGCACACATGCGGTTCTTTGATGCTTGGGATCAGGCGTTAGCTGACCATAAAGCGGACCCCAAAATATCCCAGCATTAATGGCAGTACGTGGTGGAAATGTGGTTAAATCACAACCATGATGAGCAAAACGGGGATGGCCGCATGGGTGTGGTATGAGCATCAAATACACACCGTGTGGGCACTGAAAGCTCCCTATCACGTTGTCTTTCTTCTTTGGTGACACCAAGAGGGAATGGTGATATTCCATTGATCTAGTGTTATTTCCCGTTTATTTAGGAGATTTTTATATGCTCTTATTACTTTGTGTGCACGCGGACACGATTTCAAGACAAACCTATTTATCATAAAAATCGTCGCAATTTGATTTGCGTGCCTCATTCAAAAAGTCACATGTGCTCGTTACTGAGTGTGGGCGATATTGAACCAACCAACCTTAAACATATTCATTCAACCCACGATCGACGCGCAAATTGTTCTCCCTATTTTAGAAGGTAGATGAACATGGTTAATGGTGTTGTATGAACATGTCTTGTTTTTTCAAACTAATTTCCCCCATGAAACATTGTGATATCTTGCGGTTTACCTGTTGGACCGCCGAATAAAAACTTGCTGTAGGTGTAAACCTTCGGTAGCTTTTAAAAGATCATTGTCGAACCACTAAACGCTTCATCTGTCTAAGATGTCCACTTTTGTTATCTCTCTTAGAATCGGGAGCCATTCCTTTGTGTGGCTACGTTAGGAATTTCAGACCTCAGCACCTCTTTATGTATTGTCCATTTGGATGTCTATAGTGCGCACCGTGGTCATGCGTGTGCACACAGGCCCTCTGAGATGTGTCGCTAATGTATTGTGTGGCAAGGTTTACAACACCACACACGTCATGAATGAGTGCTGTAATTGACTGTAACTAACCCCACCCTACCGTACCCCCGAAGAGAGACGCGAATTGGCTGATGCAAATGAAAGAGAGTTGAACAGAATGGTCGATTATTGTTTCCGTAAGGCCCCCAGACGAGGTGTAGTAAAGAAAACAGAACTGAAATGCTTGTTTCCTCTCCTCCTCCGGGTTATGGTAAGCCATAACTCTACTCTGCAGCAGGAGCTTTCAAGGTGACAGCTGTTTTTCAGGCGCTGCAGCTGCGATGAGAGGGGAGACAGACAGACTACAGACAGAGACCGACCGACAGTAGTGAAAATGAGTTCTTTAGAGGAAAGAATACAGTACATAAGCGGAGCGTTCAGAGCACAATTTTGGCGGATGATCGGTGGGGTGTTGGGGGTCAAGGAAATTCAGCTTATCGGCAAAACGGGTCCTGTAATATGTTTTGAATTTTTTATGGAGGAAGGGTTTGTCCAAAATTTAACAAGTACGCCAAGGAATACACGTTTGAAAAAAAGTACGAAAATGCACACCACACACCACACAGTCACCACACACACACCCCAACACACACCACACACACACACACACACACACACACACACACATCAAACACCACCCACACACCACCCCATACATACGCACTCGCGCTGCGCGACGCGCGCACGTCTCCCAACGGCGCGGATCGCATACGCACACACACACCACCACACACACACACACCACCCCCAACACACACCACACACACACTCAGCTACGCACGCGCACACAAAAACACACACGGCACAGCACTCCACATCACCTCCCCTCCAGCACAGACAACACGCACACGCACACACACACACACAACACACACACACACACACAACACACACACCACACACACACACACCAATACACCCAGCACACACCGCACACCACAAACACGACACACCAACACCACACACACACACACACACACACACAACACACAGTTGAGGAGACACACGTGCAGGCTTGGCCCGAGAGGCATAAGGTATTAGATCGCAAGATTTGAAACTGATCCAT
>JADBJO010026537.1:0-10000 GCA_016801955.1 Conus betulinus | reverse complement strand
ACGCACTCTCTCTCTCTCTCTCTCTCTCTCATCTGTACAGTATTGTGTGTAGTGTGTGGATATGTACAGTAGGGGAAGGGAGTATTCCCGGGTTAAAAAAAGTATCTTCTATACTTTTCTTCGCTATATCCTGGTAAATAATAAAATTTCGTTTTCGTTTCGTTTCGTTTCTCTCTCATCTCTCTCTCTCTCTCTCTCTCTCTCCTCTCTCTCTCTCTCTCTCTCTCGTCACACACACATACACATCGAATACTAACACACCAATATTCAAAGATGCACACAGTCAACTAGCTGTGACCCTTGTAGTGAATGGCTTCGTGGAACTAATGTCAGGAATCACACACACGCGCGAGCGGTGCACCGCACGCACGCACGCACGCACGCACCACGCACCACACACACACACACACACACACAACCGCACACGCGCGCGCGCAGCGACGCAGCGCGCGCCGACGCACGCCACGCAACACGCATTCACGCACGCACGTCACGCACGCACGCACGCACGCAAACACACACAATACACACACGCCGCGCCGCGCACGAGGCGCGACGCGCGATCATAAAAAAAACACATGATCCAAGCGTGCTTTCGATTACAAATCAACTCAAACACTGACTGAAGAGAGAGGCTAGAGAGAGGAGCGGAGGGAGAGAGGGACGAGAGAGAGAGGAGAGGAGACTGAGAGGAGAGACGAGAGAGAGCGAGAGAGAGAGAAACGTTTAAGACTTTAAGAGGCATGATCGAAGCATAAAGGAATCAAAAAAGAACGAGAACTGGTCCAGTCACTCCGTGGACAAAACCTGATGTCGAATTAGGAAAGGAAACATTCTCCTTAATCGCAGACATACTTTCCCAGTTTCCCATCCCCTTCCTCCGCCACCCCCAGTCACCAGCCCCCCCCCCCTCCCAGGCCCCCCCACCCCCCATCCCTCACTCACCTTCTCTCCCCCCCCCACCCCTCCCCGATTCCCCAGACAATGGCGGTGACACAGGTCATTCATTCGTCCTTCATCTCTCTGCCTGAGGAAGCTCCTGAGGATTTCACTCCATCTCGGTGACACGCTTGTCAACAGCTTTCTTCGCATGTCTGCCCTGACGCCCACTCTGACTTAAAGAGGTATTGACTAAACCATTTGGACCCCAACAATCCCTCATCCACCCCTGCCCTAGTGGAGAGAGAGGAGAGAGAGAGAGAGAGACGAGGAGAGCCAGAGAGAGAGAGAGAGCGAGAGAGAGAGAGATGAGGAGAGAGAGAGAGAGGAGGAGAACGAGAGAGAGAGAGAGAGAGAGAGAGAGAGATAGAGAGAGAGCGGAGAGAGAGAGAGAGGAGAGGGAGAGAGAGAGAGAGAGAGAGAATAATATTGGTTTAGGCAAGAGTAGTTAAAGCGTGGCACCCCGAGAAAATGACCTGAAGAAAAAATAAACATCCGAAAAAAAAAAATATCGTAGGCGAGGAGGTAGTGACAAGGACAGACTCATGTACTGATAAGGGAAAATCAAACAGTTCTGAAATCAAAACTATTTTTGGGCTCCACGTTTACTGCCCTGTCTACTTTTCATTAAATGAAAAAGAACAATGTGAAGGAATCCAACAAAAAGCTACATGGGTTCCTCTTGCAATTACATGTGTATCATGCAGCTTATCTCTATGATCATTTCAGGTCTTGTGTGCAAATTGAAAAACTTTTAATGCCTGAAGAGCTGATTTAGAAATCAACACAGAACAGAATTTGAAATATGTTTTGGAAAGTTTAAAAGGTAATTTAAAGCCAGGAGTATTGCTGTAATTCTGCTGTGTAAATATCGATTTTAATTAGTCCGATATAAAGGATCTTCTTACTCTTAAGTCTGGTATTAAAGAATGCACAACCTGTTGTTTAACAACATGCTAAATCTCTCTGTATTTCATACTAAGGACGAAGCTCATCTGCGCTTCGTAATACGTACGAGAAGAGATTGCTATGCACTGGATGGCACGTGCTAAGTCAATGCTCTGCATTCAATTACTTTCAAGCTTTTTCAATAGGTTATTTAGGAGTGCTTAAGCTTACCTCCTCGTGAGTCATATGTTTTTGCTTCGACCCTCGTTAAAGAGTTACGTACAGAGTTATCAGTGTAGATGATTCTGTCCCCATTTTTCTTTAGAAATAATTTTAAGGAAAATTAATGTTTCCTCGCCTTTGGGTGATAGAATATTCAATATGAGTGGTCAATGATAGTTTAGATTGTAAAATGGACTCCGCCAGGAATTTAATTTCTGTACGTATTTAAGAGGAGTTTCGCCCAATGTAAAGAACAGGCCGTTTGATCTGGATTATTACCACTTATTGAAAAGAATTATAGAATTTGTGTTTCATCAAGACAAATGGGTAATCCATTTTAAAGTCATGTATTTGCATCCAATTAATAATCGTCTTGATAGAGTATTGTTTGATGAAATTAGATATCAACGCGTGTGGAGTTTTCTTTTTAAGAGCTACTTCCATCCACATGCATATGTCGTGTCGCATATTGAGCCGAGGACTATACCTTTTTAGATAATTATTTGGCAAATCATGCAATAGCAATGAAAAAAGAAGAAGGGAGCTAACACTGACCCTTGAGGGATTCCCATCGACAAAGCGATTATGGTGGAATATGTTTTTCCGACTACTCTTGGTTTTATATTACCCTATCCTTTCAGAAAGCATTTAACATAATTGTACAACATTTCATGATGGTCCACAATATTTTTTAAGGTTTGTTTAACAGCTGTGAAGGCACACTTGATGTCAAGCCTTGTTAATGTCAAAAAATGTAGCCAGGAACACATTTACGTCTTGCAAATCTGTTTCTTTATATTGTGATAATTTCACTTAATATTTCTGTAGTAGATACCTCCCTTAGCGAACAGCCAGCTTGATTGAAGGGGTTAGGGGAATGTTTCAGTAGATTGATTCAATTTTTTCACAGCATGTGCTTTTAGTCTGTTCAAAACAATTCTTTCTGATAAGTTACAGAACGCAGTGTGATGTTAAATGCTATAGGTCTGTCTTTTTAGGGATCACGATTGAAGACTTCCATTGTTTAGAATGGGACAACAATTGTCTGTTCCCATATTTTGGGGCAGTCACTATTGTACCAGCAAGTAGCTTAAGCAGAGAAATGAAGAAAACAATACAAGGTTTCCAGCGTAATGTGGCATGATCATTGCTTATATAGGCATCTAAAGCAACTGATGATGTCCTTAGTGGACTGGCTCTAATGGCTTCTTTTACTTCTTGTAAGTTATAGGGGCATTAATAGTAATGCTGACAAGCATGGTGGGGGATCATCATAGGTCGATATACTTTCTTCTTTTGATCTACAAGTTCGGCCAGAGTTGTAGACCATCAGGGCGGGCTGACCATCAGCGAATAGGTTTACAAAACGCAACAGTCTTCTTTCTCTTCAGCGGAAGTGGTAGATTGAGTATCTATATCTAGCTTGTATACGTGGTGAGTCAGGTCCATTTTTCATAAGCTTTCATTACTTTTCAATATCTACTCGTAAAATCCCCTCACCAACATCGGAAGAGTAGGCCAGTTTGGCCGTTGGTATGGATGACACGTTACACATAGCATGCACCCTGAGTGAGAAATGGAAAGAATGACGGAAGTAAGGAACAGCCAGTTGTGTAAATGAGTGGTACTGTTTTGTATAGTGATTATGTGTCAAGGACGCTGTGAGCTCTAGTGAGGAAAGGTTTTGCTCTTTTATAAGAGGTACGTTGATATTATCGTTATTATTATCTTACCGTCGTTTGTTATTTTTTGCGATATGAATAATTGTGATCTCTTTTGGCAAAGAGTCTTAAATCTGTCTTTTTTCTGTGATTTGCGCCGTTAACATTTTGGTCACACCTACATATTTCCGTATGTAGTTTTTAGATTTTGTGCCTGTTATTGCTGGGATGCGATTTCGGCTTGCTGAGAGGGAAGGGTTGTGAGAATAAATTTACAAAAATTTATCATTACTGATCGTCTATACTTTTATTCAGCAAAAATCATCCCCAGTTCCTGAGGTTGTAAGGGTGTATCTTTGAAAAGTGACCAATCTGCACACTTGTAATTATAATTGGGGATACATCTTCTGTGGTTTCTTCTTCTGCTGCTATGTTATTTAAAAGTATATGACTGGATATGATCTGATCCTAAAGAGTCATCTCCCGTTTCCCCACACTGCGTTGACTACAGTGATGGAGATACAAAAGTTAAATCGATGGCCCTGAGGGGGATTATGGCTTAGATATATCTGGAATACGAGTTATGTTTCCGTTATTCAGTATGTAAAGAACAGAGAATCCGCAAGGTTATCTAACAAACGGTTATTAGAAATATAGGAACAACTCTTAATCCGAAAGGAGGCATGTGCATTAAATCGCCCCTATAAACCACTTATCCGTTTGATCTTGGACACCCTTTCAACCATTCAGTGTTCTATTATCAGGACCTTTGGGAAGATAAATTGAATGAAACATTAAGAATCAAGGGATGAAGCAAAACTAACCATGGCTGCAGAAAGCTGCACAACCATGACCAGGAGAGGAATTATTAGATACTGGTGGAGTTCTTTCACAAAAGTCCAGGTCTTCACGTACGTAAGATGGCTGTTTGCACTCTGTCTCCACATTGTTCGTAACACCGGCAGGATGGTAAAATCCAGGTAGATGGGTAATTTATCACAGCTCACATTTAAAAGATGTAGTAATAAAACATGAAACTTGTTTGTTACTAAATATTGATTTAAGTATGATAGATTTTTTTGGTATAGAAATAGACGACAATTCCACTGTAAAAATGTAATGTTTGGCTTTTTATGTGCTTTCATTTATAAATCACAATAATTTATATCATTTGGACATTAACTATCTTAGATATGACTGTAGAAGAAAACAGAAAATCTTGATGATTGACAGTTAACAGCTGAGAGTCACAGTAGGACCAGTTTAGTAGAAGAACGAGGACGTGGAAAAGGCGGAGGGTGAAAACCTTGGCAACTGTAACGAAAGGTTGCGGGTCTCCTCCGTGGCTTTTCCCAAAACATTCCATGCAGGTGTTTGCCCAGGGTCCTCGCGATGGTGCTCGCTCCTCTGGTCGTGGGGGTGAACGCGAACGTCAGCTGTCAGGACTCTTCTGTCTCCATCCTCAACTCGTTAAAGGAGACGAAAGTAATGTCGTTTTCTGTCTGTAGTTTCTGTCTTGTCATTGCGTTGAACAGATCTCTCTAATGTCTAGTGTTTTATTTTTGACAGGAGCCACTTGACTCACCACGATCTTGGCTTAGGGAAATTGCGCTTTGGCCTCTTTGACGCATTTCTGCATTTCCGTACTGCATTTCTCCGGATCTTTCCCCTTCAAATCGTTCACTCCTACATGCAGAACGACACATTCGGGTTCAGGGACTCAGAGATACTTTTGCCTCATTCAGAGCAGCGTGTCTGCAATGCTCAATCTGATAAGCTTTTCTCTTTGCCACCTGCAGACCGTATGACAGGCCAAGTCTCCGAGCAGAAACCTCTCATGATATATATATCAGTATCAGGAGGGACACCGAGGCAAGTAGCGCACCAAGATGTAGAAACAGAGATGGGATACGTATTTCTTTTTGTCTCTTTACGTCATCTTGTTTGACGTCATGATCCTTGCTTGTGTCTGTAATCGTCCCTGTGCTTCACATTTTTTTCTTTCTTTCAGATCTTTTTCTTTGCTGAATTGTTTCTTCCTTGCACTTGTTGATTTTTTTCGGGGGTAGCTTAGGGGGCTTGAGTCGATCGGGGTGATCTTGCCCGCTTCAGACGTAAGTGCCACAAGGCGTCATGGAAACTTGTCGACGTTTGTGTGTTGATCTGTCGACAAGGTTGGACATAGCAAACCCGATCTGTATTTGCCGATTTGTTTCACCTAAGCTAGCTATCAGATCGGTTGCTCTCTCACGGTTCTTTCTAGTGAGAGGAGAGATCCTGTCTGCTAGCTTCTCCGACCAAATTTTCTAATTGTTTAATTACACCTGACTTGGTTCTTCTCTACGTTGCTTCATTCCACTGTCATTTGGGTCTGTTGGGATGGTCAGGTTGAACTTGCCGCGCAGCTCGCTCAAGAAACTTCTTCCTTCCAGCCTTGTAGCTTCTTACCTGTTTTGAAGGGGGGCATACTTCTTAGGAGTCGAGTTTGTGTGGACGACTCCTCCTAAACCTCTGGATCTGGTATTCTATAGCTGATTTGCATTGTAGAGACGATGCGTTTTCAGCAAGGCCTAGTTCAGCTTCTAATCGTTGCGCGCCATCAGTGTTTACTTGTTTGTGTTGTGTGGTGCATGAATATGGTCGGGATATTCTTCTTACCAAATCAAGAAGACTTGTAATAAAAGTTGTGAAGAGAGGAGGGCAAGGGTCTGGGGAAAGACTCGAGAGGGAATGTTGAATTGTGGGCAACGTTTTCGTCTTAAGTTATTCTAATTAGCTTTGTAAACACACAACAGGGAGCATGACTGAAAGTAATCGAGAGAGACCAAAATTCGGGATTTTTAAAAAAAAAATCAGAATAAGAAACAACCTATGAGTTGTATGAGTTCATTTTTGCTTTATGGATTGATAGGTGAAATGAGGTGGGTTGGATATTGCCGTGGATCTCTCCCCTCCCCCCTGTTTATTTGCGCTTAGTTTAATTAGAGGTGTGGGTGGTTTTTTTTCTCTAAAAAGAAAAAACATAATGCCTTTTGCAAGAAATGAAGAGCACAAGTGAATAGTTATGGGACATTTGATTCAGCAAACACGTCAACTCCCGGATGTGCGTCGAATGTTAATGTCTCTGTGAATGAATTTTTGGTTGGTAAATGTCGGCGGTTATTATTATCTAATACTGGTTGCAAAAAAAGTTGTCAGTGTTTCCGTTTTCGCTTATATGTAATAATGCAAGCCATCTTAAACAAGTATCAAAAGTACATTCTGTTCCCTTAAATTCACAATTTCATTATGAGCATTTGTCACGTTATTTTGAAACAGCTAATTTCAATTTTGGATTCTAGGTGGCACGCAGGATCATGATTTTTGGATCATGGTTACCAAAAGTGTGGCTATGATTGTTGTTACAGGAACGTCAGAATGAGTATCAGACCTCTGTCCGCGGAGAAGAAAACAAAAAACTGCAGAAGTGGTCGCTGCTAATAGAAAAAACAAAAAAACGGCTTGAAAATCCCAGTTTGTGTGCACGATTGGGTTTGTATTGTCTTTTCTTTGTCAAACGGATTCATATCAATACCACTTTCGATGATGAGTTCGGGTTCAACCTATGATTGTCGTTTGATGGATATCGCGAGTTATCAAAGAAAGAAGAAGCATAATTCTCTTTCGTGGTAGAAAGTGAAAAGAAAAAAAAAAAAAAGGAAAGGAGAAGGAAGAGGGGGGGGGGGGGGGGGGGGGGGAGGGGGGTGCTGGTTCAAGCACAGGGGGGGGGGGGGGGGGGTTTTTGAAGGTGTTTGGGGGGGGGGGTGTGGGGAAGGAGAGAGAGTTAAAAACAGCTGGAAACTAGGGTGGGCAGTACATTCCTCAAACATTACCACTTCCTGGGACATGACAGGTAGTCGACCACACGCCCTGTAATCCGGCACAACCGAAGCGAGTCCTCTTATGCACGCAATAGCCATCGACACCATACACTGAATAAACTCCTGGTAGCGCTCTTATTTAATTTCCTCCCATATCAGTGACATTGTATTTGTGCAGCACCCGTTTATCGTGAGTTTGTGGAGACATCTTCTCCTGTCCCGGTGTAGTCGACCTGACATCTATGTTCTGTTTACATTTAATCACCCCAGGACATACTGCTGCACAGACGGGATATAAAAATGGGGTGATGAGACGCTATATACAGAGCGATCGTCCCTATATGACTGGAGCGGAAGACACCTGTTGGGGAAAGGAAACGAAAGCACAAACGACTTTAAAATTCACGAAAAATAATCTAGATATATATCGTAGTCTATCTATATAGATATAGGAGCGAAGAGAGAGGAGAGAGAGAGGAGCCAAAGACAGTGAATTTGTAGCCGCGATCTTGGACAATTAAATGAGACAGTCAGAAGTTGGTTTTGAAAAATTAGAGTGGGTGGGTTTTTGTGAGGGTTGTTGGGTGGGTGGTTTTTTTGGGGTGGGGTGGTGTTTTGCGCAATGGAAACAATACTGGGCAAAATCTTTTGACATGTAAAAGAAAAGCAAGATTATAAAAGGTGATTGACAGAATGTATTAAGAAACAACTGCTATCGTAGGAAAACTTTCCTTTACAGAAGCGTGTGCGTTATTTAAAACTCACAAGGGCTTTAACTCGTGGACATATTAACCTTTGCTTGCATTTGAGAATGTGAGTAGCAAGACAACGTCTTTTTTCCGGTGGAAAATTCACACAACAGCACAGACAACACACACACAGCAGAACACAAGACACACCAACACACACACACCAGCGCCTTCCTCTTTTATTTCCTTTCTCTTTGCCTGCTTCTCTTTCCATGTTTTCTTGGCTGACCATGGTCTATAACTCACTGGGGAGAGGAAAAAATGGTGTCTATTTGCCTGATTTGTTCTATGTTCGTCTCTATGTTCTGTGTTTCTGCTGTTCGTATGTACATCAGCAACTTCAGCTCAACAATGGTACAACAGACGTTACGAGTGCAGCTCTAGTGTTTGTAGAGTGTATTACATAAACTGGTGTGTGTGTGGGTGTGTGTGTGGGTGGTGTGGGTGTGTGGTGGTGTGTGGCTGTGTGTGGTGCGTGCGATGAGTGCGGTGAGTGTCGTGGTGGTGTGTTGTGTGAGCGAAGCTTGCAGCGAGCGAGCGTGGCGTTGCATTTAGAATGCGGACGCAGTGGCTGCTTGCAGTGCGTGCTTGGCATGCTTGTAGTACGTGCATGGGTATGCCGTGACGTTGCGAGCGTGTCGTAGCGCGCAGCGAAGTGTGTGTGTTTGGTTTGTTACTGTGTTGTGTGTGTTTTGGTGGTGTGGTGCGATGCTCGTCGTGCGTGCGTGGCGTGTGGTGTTTGGAGGTGTGTGTGTGTATGCGTGTGTGTGCCCACGCGCGCGCGCGTGCAACTTCGACACATGCCCAGCAGCGTGTTGCACATGCTTGGTCATTGTATGCATGCAGGCGTGGTACGGGTGTGCGTGCGGGGGATGTGTGGGCGCGCGACGGGCATGTGTGTGAGAGAGAGTGTGTGTGTGTGTGTTTTGTGGTGTGTGATTCGATTGTCGTGTGTGTGTGGGTTGTTGTTGTGTTATTTTGTTGTCTCTCTTATTCCTCTTCTTCCTTTCTTCCTCTCTTCTTCTTCTTCAATTTAAAGTTCTTACCACTAAAGGTGATTTCAGACGGATGTGTGTAATGGTGTTTGTGTGTGTGGTGTGTGGTGTGTGTGTGTGGTGTGTGTGTGTTGTGTGTGTGTGTGTGTGTGAGAGCGCGCGCGCCGCGCGCGCGAGCGCGCGATGGAGCGCGGGAACCTGGTTATGTGCATGACTGTGCGTGGGGTGCGTGCCATCGCGCACGAGTGCGCGCGCGCGCTGCGCGGCTGGTGTGTGTGTGTGTGTGTGGTGTGTGAGGGCGTCAGTGTGTGTGTGGTGTGTGTGTGTGTGGTGTGTGTGTGGTGGTGGTGTGGTGGTGTGTGTGTGTGATTCTTTTGTGTATGGGGGGTTGTTGAAAGTTAAAGATAATTCCTGCTGGAAATGCGTGACGCTGGGCAAAATGAACAAAGAAAAATGCATAATAATGAACAGTTTTGCCTAACATGTCAGTGGAGTCGATCTATATGTGAACTATTAAGAACCAGCTTTGTGCAATGTATCTGTACTCTTGGACGAGTCTAGTAAATAGGTGGGCGTACACTAAGAGTTTCCCACACCATGACAGGTAACATTTTTACTGTATGGTTCGAAGTGAATGAAACGATCTAGGAATTACGTTAACTCCTCGATGCGGAATACTCTTTTTC
>JADBJO010026536.1:20000-22408 GCA_016801955.1 Conus betulinus | reverse complement strand
AGGATTCAAAGAAAAGGTCCCAGTCAGTACAGTCAAAACATCCTTGTAATTCCAAATAATAACAAAGATCGGGCATTTTGTTTTTACGAGTAAAACAGGTAATATATTGTTTAAAAGATGGAAGGGATGAGTCAATCTTCTGTTTACAGTTATTAAAATCACCAAGAATAAAATTGGGTGCATCAGGAGAGAGATAGACTGAAGAAATTGCACAGTATCAACAACAACATGGGCAGCGGCACATGACACATTGGCAGCAGGATGAGCATAAACAACTGTTAAAAACAACTGTCCGAATTCCCGCGGCAGGTATCTTGGTCTCAGAGACAGCGATATCAGTTCTACATCAGGGGTGCACAGCCGTCTTCTCACAGTCACATTAGCATTGTCACACCATCTATTGTTGACATACACACACCCCCCCCCCGTGTGCCTTGCCTGTGGTCAGTGGGTCACGGTCAGTTCTGAGAGGGGGGTGAAATCCGTCAATGGCCACTCTGTCATCAGAGATAGAGTCACACCACCATGTTTCCGTAAAACATAAAACACAAGCATTTCTGTATTCTCTCATAAAACGAGAGTTCACTAAAAGTTCATCAAAATTTCCGTTGGAGCTGGTCGGGTTGATCGAGCGAACATTAGATAAAATGATAGATGGCAGGGGGGGGGGGGGGGGGGGGTCGGCTAGCATTCCTTCTCAATCTTCGTTTTAAACACCTCCACGCTGACCACGTTTTCTTTTCCTTTTGGCATGTTGCAAATGCATCGTACGTTTGACAGTGTTGCCAAAATGACAAAAAGTAGGCCCAGACAGTGGACCCAGTCCAAAAAGGAATCTTCGAATAAACTGTGTAAATCAGATCTTAGTCTGGTTATGTTCTTCTTTGCTGTTTTCCTCCCCCCCAGGTTTCGGAACAAATCGGATCTACAACGCAACCTGTCAGTCAAGCAACGGAGAAAGCAAGCAAAGCGCTCGTCTGAACAAGGTTACTGTTGGACACATGACTTTTTCACACCAGAACCCTAACTCAGAGTATGCTGCAAACGCGTCTCTCCTCTCTCTCTCTCTCTCTCTCTCTCTCTCTCTCTCTCTCTTTCTCCTTCCCCCCCCCCCATACGGTCACACGCCTTTGAAAGTCAGTTCTAGAACATCTTGTGGGAAAAAAAAAGAATCAACTACCCACCGGTCTCTTTTCAACGAACTACTATGTAGTAAACTGTACAGTGTGATTATTAATAAAAGACTTTAAGTTTGGGTTGGGAAAAATAACATTACAGGTGAATTTAAAAATTATTCCCCATTATGTTCACATTATTAGCTTTCGTTCAAAAAACAGTTTTGTCATAATCATAAATTGTACGTTGCTTTCATCGATTTTGAGAAAGCATTTGATTCTGTTAATGGAACTATACTTTGACCTATTTTGTTAAAAAAAAGAAAAAAAAACGGTATTCATGCTAGGGTGCGATGTGGTGCTGCTTTAATAGATTATATCAATTGTGCATCTGGTGTTAAGCAGGGTGATGTTTTGCAGCCCAGTTTTGTGTTTCTTTGTTTATTAATGAGTTGACTTCCAAAGTGATAAACTCTGGAAGACATGGTGCACATTTTACAAATGATGTTCTGGAAAAAAATTATTCTACTTCTTTGCTGATGACGTTGCGTTAAATTAATATCAGAGACTGTAGTAGGCCTCCAAACTTGGTTGAATAGTTTGCAAAGGGCAGCTGATTCACTCCAGTTTGAAAGTAAATATGAGTAAGAGTAATATAACTGTTTTCAGAAATGGCGGTTACCTCTCTGCTAGAGAAAAATGGACATATAATGCGATAGATATGCCTATTGTAAATGTATATAAGCACTTAGGAATACATTTTTCTACGCGATTAAGTTACTCTTTTGAATTCACTTTTGAATGCAAAGATATTGCTTGCAGAGCCAAAACTGCATTACCATGTATTATGAAGAATTGTCGATGCTTAACAATGAATCTCTTGCCTTGTTTTCGAAATTGTTTGATGCTCAGATCCTTCCTATGTTACACTATGGGGCTGAACTGTGGGGTCTTGATGCTGCAGCTGCACAATGTGAAAAGGTTCATTTATTTGCTTTACAAAAGGTTTTGGGTGTCTCACCACAAACCCCAAATGATCTTGTGTATGGTGAGACTTACAGATACCCCATATCGTTGCACTCCACTGTTAAGTGTGTCAAGCACTGGTTAAAGCTAACTCAGATGGCTGAAGATAGATTGCGTTATAAAACGTATAAAATGCTGTTAGAACTAGATGATAGAGGCAAGATGAACTGGGTGTCGCATGTTAGAGCGAAATTATACGAATATGGTCTTGGTTTCGTATGGCTTAATCAAGGTGTCAGAGATATGAACAATTTTGTCCGTATGTTT
>JADBJO010026536.1:12500-15000 GCA_016801955.1 Conus betulinus | reverse complement strand
GGAAGGGGGGAAGGGGGGGGAGGGGAGGGGAGGGGGGGAAGAGAGGGGGGGGGGGAGGGTGGGGACGGTTACTAGTAGGAGAGAGGTGACTCGAATCGCCTGGCTGTGAGAGGGATTCGGAGTTAACCAGGCTGTGACAAGGATGAAAAAAAGCGTACTGGCTGCTGATCTAGGGGGTCCCTATTCATCGGGACATGTTAACCAGGCTGTGACTAAGGAGAAAAAAGCAGTACGTATCAGTTAAGCAGGTCCCTATTCACAAATGATGCTGGAATGTCAAAAGAATGAAAAAAAGAGGAGAGAGACGCTTCGATCGCCTGGCTGTGAAATCCCTCAAAACACCAAGCCGCAAATCATAATGATACAGCCCCTAAATAAAGGCAAGTACATACGCGTCAAAAATTCGAAAAATTCAGAGAAGATGCCGAAGAGACTTTCACATGCGTATCAAATTTTTGCGAAAAACATCAGGCCAAATCATACATACATGCCCTAAATATCAGGCAGTAATCTCGTCTCACAGCCCATAACCCTCACAGCTTGAGTTCGAAAAGTAAACACTTATCAATAAGTATCGCGCGCTATATCCCTCCTGATCAGTGAAGCAAATCGAGATCAGGCCCACACGTAGATATTGTTAAAAAGTAAAAGCTATAATTTCTTTTTTAAATAGAATAGAAAAAGGTAAAGCACTCGCACATCATCACTCAACGCACTGTTCCTACTTACGGTGACAAATTCAGCAACTAAATAAACACAGCAGGTCACTTAAGGGAAACTTACAGTCTGCTTCGCCCGGGCTCTGGAAAGAGAAAGAGGCCAACGGTTTGTCCAGGAATCAATTTATCCCCTAAATACTGTCGCTCCAAGAGAGCCCGGGGGCGCGCAGGGGCCCAATTATTCAAAGAGAGCACGAACAGCCGTATGTACACGCGGAACGCATGTCAGGCCTGGCTTCAATCGGCCACATCAAGAACTGGGGATTTACACGGCTTCTTACACCGCCAGGTGATGGATGGACCTGCGCACTGCAGTCCCGATTTGGGCGTAAGAATGATGACTAACCTTAATAGTCTTATGTCATAGTTTCGTGGGATGTTGCGTACTACTTCACTAATGCAACACCTTACTTTTCGCCCTCGGGGATTGTAGGGGGAGGGGGAGGAGAGTAGGTAGTCGGGGGAGGGTGGAGAGGGTGGTGATAGGATGATGGGGGAAAATGGTGGATGCTGAGAGAGAGAGAGAGAGAGAGAGAGAGAGAGAGAGAGAGAGAGAAACCCACACAACACACACACACACACACACACGCACACACACACACACACACACACACACACACACACACACACACACACACACACACAGAGAGAGAGAGAGAGAGAGAGAGAGAGAGAGAGAGACAGACAGACAGACAGACAGACAGACAGACAGAAAGACAGAGACAGAGACAGAGAGAGACAGAGAGAGACAGAGAGATGCAGCTGCAGATGCATATATTTATTCAAAAAAGGCCAAAGCCCCTTAGAAGGGGGTACATAAATAACAAAACCGCACAATTCATTAATGTAAATTCATTTAACAAGCTTCACACAACATTTACTGTCTTGAAACATCATTTCGCATTCAGAATGCTTTATACAAATACAGAGCGAATTGTTCAATGCTTTTTTTTTTTCCATTTGATGATACCCATTAACATAATAAGTTTGAAGAAACAAGAATATCGTAGGTAGCCTACTTAGGTGGAATCAGTTGCTAACAGTTCATAGTTTAGGGCAAGACAGAACAAATTTAACTTTTCATCATCTTCATGACAGAGCGGACATGTGAAATTACAATTATTCAAAGGCCTGTAACGGTTAGCATGTACATAAATATCCACATAAATATCCGATACACCAAATCTGAATTTTGTCACAATGTATTTGAGAGAGAGAAGAAGAGAAGAAGAAGAAGAAGAAGAAGAAGAAGAAGAAAGAAGAAGAAGAAGGGAGAGAGAGAGAGAGAGAGAGAGAGAGAGAGAGAGAGAGAGAGAGAGAGAGAGAGAGAGAGAGAACATCAATCTGCAACATGTAAACCATGATACGAACTAATTTCGCCCCCTCCATCCCCATCCCTATTACTCCACACACACACATCTCCCCCTCCTCTCTCTCTCTCTCTCTCTCAACAAGACGCACACACACACATACACACAAGCACGCACGCACGCACGCGCACACCATCCTCCTCCACGAATGTGTTGTCTATTTTCCAAGACGATACCTTCACGGTAAAGAAAAAATTTAAAAAAAAAAAAAAAAAGAGCAACAAGACAGAAAGAGACAGCAGCGTTGCTGGAACTTGCCCAAAATATAAAAACAGATTCATACAACAGATTGCAAAGCAACGGTTTGACGCATGAGCGTCGCGTTTTGTAATAACGTCGCAATTTGTAATAATTATTACAAATCGCGACGTTATTACAAATTGCGATGCATCGACGCTTTGTTCCTTGACT
>JADBJO010026536.1:0-7500 GCA_016801955.1 Conus betulinus | reverse complement strand
TCTTGCATACTCTGACATACAAAGGCCATCTAGTACTATTCGACAGTTTATAAAGAGTACAAAGTCTTTGTGTAGACTCATCAAATGCAATACTTCAAGTTCAACACGAAATAACATGTCTGGGAGGCCCGTGTTTTCTTAGATTGCATTATTTTCCCCTTTCTCCTCCTCCTCCCAGCTCCACCCCCCACCCCTACCCCCTCCCGCCTCGGATAGAAGGAAATGGAAGGGAGAAATTTGTGAACTCTCTCTCTCTCTCTCTCTCTCTCTCTCTCTCTCTCTCTCTCTTCAGTATGGAAACAGCGGGCAGAGAGTGAGATCAGAGAAACTGGACGCATCATTAAAGTCATTTTAAACCGCAAACAAGCTTACATACGTACGCTAACATACGTGTGTGTGTGTGTGTGTGTGTGTGTGTGTGTGTGTGTGTGTGTGTGTGTGTGTGTGTGTGTGTGTGTAAATACACGCGCAAGCTCTCTCTCTCTCTGTCTCTCTGTCTCTCTCTCTTATCTTCACACTGACATATATTTTTGTCATGTCGGGCATGAATGCTTTCTTTACCGGAAACGTTTTGCACCATATGGTTTCTGGTATTTCAAAATGTATCTATGATTTTTAAAAAAAATGCCTGGTTGTTTAGACCAACAAAATGACAACGTTGAATACAGAACAGCATGGTCATTCTTGTTTGAAGACAAACATGGCTGTTTACATTTGTGTCATTAGGCGCATATCCCACTTAACACAGCAGTGTTGGACTATTCGCACTCTTGTCTTCTTCGCCATGTTTGTCTTCAAACGATAATGATCATGCTGTTCTGTATTCAACGTTCTCGTTTTGTTGCTTTAAACAACCAGGCATTTTTCGAATTATAACATAATTTTGAAACACCAGAAAGCTTCTGGAGCAAAATATGTTGCCGTTTGTATCCCACATCTCTTGTATGTGAAGGAATTATTTCATGTTGGGTACAACGCTACACTTGCAAAGTGAATCTAGGTCCAAAGATTGGGGGTAAGAAGGAGAGGATAGGGAGGGTGAAGAAGAAGAAGAAGAAGAAGAAGAAGAAGAAGAAGAAGAGAGAGAGAGAGAGAGAGAGAGAGAGAGAGAGAGAGAGAGAGAGAGAGAGAGAGAGAGAGAGAGAAAATCCAGTTACATCGGATCATTCCCTTCTGGGAGGACCAGGCTGATCTGAGGTGATTCATCATCGTCATGTTTCCAGGTTGGGTATTTCGACTAATAAGCAGCATCTAACCTGGACGCGGCCATGACAGATTGACCGGAGGCGGCACTTCCTGGTCTTTGACAGGGCAGTGTGGGATGTCAACATGTCCACTCCCATGACCCATGACCTCTCTCTGGCCCGTGGCCAAACATCACACACACTGCATGTCCAAGGTTTCCAAAACTCCCGGGAGGAAAACGTGAGGTGAAGGGTTTGGCAGTTTAGCTGACGGGGGCGGGGAAGGACACGGAGGGGGGGGGGGGGGGGGGGGGGGGGGGGGGGGGGGGGGGGAGGGATGTTCATGATTGGGAGCTCTAAAAGGGAGTGGTCGTGTGGTGGACGGTGGGACGTTTGAGGGTGGAACTTGAAGGGGTGTGAAAAGTGGGGGTAAAGGGGGAAGGTGTCGGCAAGCTCATGGTTGAGCAACCCCGTTCCGACGTGCCTCAAGCTGTGACGTCAGAAAAATCCTAGGCGCGCCCAAGGGATGGGTATGTGTTGATCCCATGCTCTCTCTCTCTCTCTCTCTCTCTCTCTCTCTCTCTCTCTCTCTCTCTTTCGGTTAGCTGCTAAAATTAATGGTCATTTTAATCGTGATACATGTAATCCTCGAAAGAACTTGGCTTCAATCTGAGGAACATGAATGACAGCCCGTTCCGACTTTTGACCTGTTTTCGGATTGACCAATCACCAGTCTTCAACTGACGATCGACTGCGACTTGCATATAAAACAAAGCTGATCACAGAAGCAGCTCTGTACCTTGTTTACTTGGGAACTTATTCGTAGGATGGCCAGATGGGTAGACTACTTATACGCAAAATCACTATTGAATCCTACCATTTGATGCAAATTTCAGTTACTGAAAGGAGAAGAATATATCCACAATTGGTCCCTCTAGTGTCACATGGATACCAAAACCTAGAAATACTACCTAGTTTTGTAGACCCAGCTACAGATTAAGTGATCAGCATACTAAAAGTAGTGAAATTCAGAATGAGTAAAAAACAGACCTCAAACTTCTAAAGTTTTACTTTAAAAGTAGGATCCTGCTAAGGTGGGCTACTGCATATAATGTCAAGATCATAATTTCTGAAGATAACACGTTGAAATGAAAACACTAAACGCTGTGATTGTAGTTGTTGTAGTCCTAAGTTTTGACCATTGATAGTCACCTAAGAGTACAGTAAGTTAGCTGGAAGTGTCTTGTGATTGGGATCCATGTCTGATGACACCAGAGCTATGAATTCGGAGGAGTATATTTAAAATGTAGTAATTTTCAGAGAAAAATGTACTCCCCCCACCCCCTACCCCCACCCGAGGCTGTGTCTTTATATTTCCACCTTTTGAATCTTTGACAAATTTTAGACTACCATCTCATTTCAAAGTCAGATTTCCCCTTTCACCGAGTCTGTTTGTTTTTGCTCACTTGGTTGGTTGGTTGGTTGGTTGGTTGCTGTTTTCAGACACGTTCTAGTAAGCAGAAGGATCGATTTTTGAGTTTCCTTTTTTGCAAGGCTGAAGAGCTCTTCATAAAGGCAAAAAAGCTGTCTCTTGCTGGTCATGGTGAACTTCCTTCCCCTCCCCTCCCCCATCCTCCTTTGGGAGGAACGATAAGACTAGCGAGAAGACTCTCAAGAGAAGGATCTTTTTTTTTTTTTTTTTTTTTCTCAGTCAACCATCCCCGTAATCGCAAATCTGTCTTTTGAAGGCATATCTTTTAAATGGGACAGATTCCGATATTTGCTTCACTCCCCCCCCCCTCCCTCATGTTGCTTCACTCCCCCCTCCTCTCATATTCTTTCCACAGGGTATATGTGTGAGCGTGTGATTGTGTGTGTGTGTGTGTGTGTGTGTGTGTGCGCGCGCGCACGCATGCGCGGTGAGTAAGACATACAGTTTTAGTGTGTATGCATGTTTGCCTCTATGATAATACGAATCTTCACCATTTGATTTTGTCTATCGATATCGTGTAACAGTGTTAATGTGTTAGTATCCTTAGTTCTTGAAGGACAAGGGCCAGATGAAACAAGAGCGTCTTCTTGTTTATCTGTTACATTGGAAATAAAGGTTATCAATCAATCAGCCTCTCTCCTTCTCTCACTCTCTCTCTCTATCCAGGCTCGCTCCCTCCCTCTCTCTGGGTGTCGTCACAAACGTCTAAGCAGGAAGGTAATTATCAAATGAGACTCAGAGCACGTACGGAAGATTGTGGGTGATGGTGGAGGGGTAGTCATTCTGGGGAGGAAGGGGGTACACGGTGTGAACAAAGAACGGGCAATTTGTATTGAATTTTGCAGCCTTGGGAACGATCGATAGCAGTTCTCTCTCTCTTACTTATTCCGTCTTCCTTTCTCTGTGTGTGCGTGCACGTGCGTGTGCGCTTGCATGCGTGTGTGTGTGTGTATTTGTGCGTGCTCTGTCTCTGTCAAGATCTTGGTAGACTCTATGTGTATGTGTGTTTGTGTGCGTGTATGTAGGCATGCACATATGTGTGTGTGTGCATGCGCATGCAATGCATTTTACATCAATAAACTCTTTGTGTGTGCGCGCACGTGTGTGTGCATGTGTGTGTGTGTGTGTGTATGTGTGTGTGTGTGAATGTGTGTTTGCATGCACACAAAACATATATTGGGGTAGATCACATATTCATGGGAACCTCAACTCGGTATCTGTAGACTTTTGATGCCTGTGGGTGTGCAGGTATTGATGGATGCAGAGAATGAAGTGGTTGCCTCGTGTCTGATCGAAAGGCACCCGTGTTCATGTGAGAGGGGGGTAGCAGTAGTAATGGTATATGATATGCACGGTTGTGTGTCATGCATTCCACATGTTGCACTGGAGGGGATTGGGGGTGGGATGGGGGTATTACAGGGTTGTGGTATGGTTTGATTATCTCACTACTGTTTCAATGTAATATGCTTTCGAATTTAACTTACTGCCGTCTTTTTCATTGCTGTTATTAATACTATCATTATTTTATTACTATCATTATTTTCATTAGCATTTTCATCCCACTTAGTGTTGTATTCATCACTTAGTGTTATCTTCATCACTATTATCTCTATTTTCACCACAATCATCATCGTCATTATTGTTATGTGTTGTTGTTATTGTTGTTATAATTACTGATCAAAAATAATTCAAACACACACTCACACTCACACAGAGCGTCATCCACTTACTGATATGCCTCTCTTAGAGTGCTGCTCATATTTTGTGACCAGCACTGCAGGTGTCTGTGTCTCTCAGGCCCTGAGTGATGCTGTAACGCATTGTGAAAGGATGTGTAGAGTGAAGTCATGCCACGTAATTTTGGACCAAAATGGAACTTCACAGCACTACAGCAAATATGGAGGTGTGTGGGGGAGGAGGAGAAGGAGGAGTTTCATCCCTAATAATGATATAGCCACTTTCTGTCTGTTCTGAAGACATTCTACGGTTTCAGATCTTTTCCACATGCATCTGGCGAATTCATGCCACAATCTTCAGTGTTGGCAGAGGACAGCTGTTGGAGGTGGGGAGCAAGCGGTGCTGTGGCTGTCTTGCTCTCCAGTGAAGGACGCTAATAAGGTCTGGCATGAAACACAGCTATGAACTAACTAAAATGCCAAGACTGATAATTGAAAGAAAGTCAAGTTATGAATAAAAAGACTGATCTCTAAAAGCCTAAAAAGCCAGCCCTGCTTAAGTCAGATCCAATGAAAAATACTGATTTCCTTGAGAAAAAAAAAAAAGAAAATTACATCAGGTGGAACATCTAAGAACTAGCTATTCATGGAATCCACAGTAGCATGTACATGACTTCAGTCATCCCACATGATGGAATGGGATGAAATGGGAAAAGAAACAATGACTCTCTAGCGATTTTAAAAGTGGATCATCCACTATAACTTTGAAAGAGATCTTCCCATTCCTTGGCTACAAGTGTAAACAAGGCATAACAGGGAACGCGCGCACACACACACACACACACACACACACACCACACACACACACACACACACACACCTACACATGCACAAACACACAAGAGTTTCTATACTGTTTCAACTGCCTTTACATCCTCAATCACACTGCATGAAAAACCATACTAAAGGGTTTCATCAGGTCAATCATTATTTCTCTGAATTCTTTTCATATTGTTTTGTTTTCCTTGGTTGCTGCTTTGCAATCATACTTAACAGCATTCCAAAACAGACAAGCAGTTTCACAGAATAAACAACCCATTGACACTTGTGTTAAAAAAATGCGGACCATAATCTTAAAGATGTAAGCGAATGTTCATCCTGAAGCCTGCTAATTACACTTCATTTACATAAGATATGCAAGTCATTGATGACTAAATCACCCTGAAGCTTAAAAAAAACCCTACATATACATCAAGAGTTTGGATCTTTTAGCTTCATATTCAATAACACATGCACAATCATGAATTTACACACACACACACACACCACATATATATATATATATATATATATATAATTATATATATATATATATATATATATATATATATACACACACATACATACACACACACACACACACACACATACACATGCATACACACACGTTATGTAAGTGTTCTCCTCTTTTGCACACAACTTCAACTGAGCTATCCTAGTTTTCTAAATGCAAAAGCAGGTATAGAGTAAACTAACACAACTTTCTCAAAAAAAACATCATACCAACACATCATCACAACATATACATGTTTCGCTGCTGTGCAGCAGATCAGCGAGGAATAGGGAGGGGGTGGAGGTAGCAAGGAGCTCAGGGTGGCACATGAGTTCTGGGATCCTTCCCATCTTTGTCTAAACTTTTCAAAAAGTTTGATTGATGACCAGTTTGGCTGGTAAAGAAAACCTTCCATTATAATTTCCTGGACCATTGGATGGTATAAAGCTCCTACTATTCTCCCATTCTTCACCCCCTTTGTTCCCCTCCCCTCCCCCCCTTTTTCATTTTGTACAATTTCATGTGAAGACACACCTTAATACCCACACAACCCACCCACCCAAATACAAACACACTATACAGTCATAGTTTTTTTTCTTTTCTTTTTTTACAACAATTGAGTTGCAGAGTTTGTATCAACGATGACCACCCCCAATAGTCTTCTACACCTTGTGGATAGGGCTCTTGCGCTCCTTCCACGACAAACTGATCCACTCTTGCCATCATTCTTTCTCCTGTGTCGACGATGTCTGAGTTTTGACCTGTGCCTTGTCCAAATAAAGTCCCCTGTAATCTTCGATAAGCTGGTGATAGTCAAACTGATCAGGCCGGTGGTTGAAGGCCTGCACACGGTCAAAGCGAGGAGAGATCTTGCCATAGTAGATGGTCATCATCTGGACAAGCATCACCGCCTCCTCCCGTTTCTGGACAGGCAGACGGAACCAATGTTAAGGGGAGGGAATGGCAGAGGTGATTGACAGCTGGTCAAATGTCTTTCATGGAAGAAAGAGAAATATAATTCAACATCTCTCTTCCACTTTCATTCCTTTTGAAATATGTGTATGGGTGTGAACAGGCTAAAATACATATACACAAAAAACACAGGATGTAAGTAAAGTTGATTTTTATACCCAATAAAGAACAGAGAAGTGCATTTTTACACATCTGTTGTCCCTTACATCTGCAGAACACATATCTATAAAATATTTCTTGTCTGTTCTGTATTGCGTAATAAAATCAATATCACTTTTTACCTTGTTTTTATGTAGATGTATTCTGGCCTGCTTTCAGTAATTCTGCAGTCCGTATCGGTCACCTTGTCCATGTGTAAATGTAATTCTGTGTACAAGTATTTGAGCACTCTGTGTGTGCATGTGTGCGTGCACATGCACAAGTGTGCAAATGAGCATGCATGCGTATGTGTCCATGTGCATGTGTACACACTTAAATGCATGATTACATATCCTACACTTACTGGCCTTGTGATCGCAATTAAAATGCATAAATGAACAAAAAAATATGCTAGAAACTAAAATGAATCCACTTTACCAAACATTATGCAGGAATGATTTGATAACTGTTTTAGGAACGACAATGACGAAATTCTTTTGTTCCGACTTTTTTCACATGCAGCCCTGAAAGAAAAGATAACCTGCTGATGGAAACAGGCTTTCTAAATTATCTTTCATTGAGCTTCTTTCATCAATAGATTATCTTTTCTTTTCAGGTTAAATGTTTGTATAACCTTTAGTGTGTGTGTGTGTGTGTGTGTGTGTGTGTGTGTGTGTGTTACAGTCTTTGTGCCCTCTCATTCTA
>JADBJO010026535.1:20000-22410 GCA_016801955.1 Conus betulinus | reverse complement strand
AAACCATGATATGTGGCATATATAGGTAATGTGCGCTTTCTGTCTACAACAACACACCACCCCCACAACCACCACACCACCCATGACTGTGTTCTGGACTCTTTGGTCGTTCAGCCAGTATTCGTGATTAGTGTTGGGGCCGGACTTAGGCAGTGGTTACTAGTAGAAGCGCCGTCAAGTGATACTGAGAGTGTTTCCGGACTATCGAAAATTGCACCCACCGGCTCCAGGGGGATTTTTCCCTCGGAGTTAACATTGGTTCTGACTCCACGACGACCCATACCCTACCACCTCCAAGCTCCTCCCTGCCGAATGCCCAGCCGGAGAGCATTCCCCCCGACCCCCCCCCCGACCCTCCCAGCGTTCCGTGGCCCCCCACCTGTGAACGCCCGACCACCCTACACACCACTCCTTGCCCACAACCCAACCGTAGTAAAATCCCTTCACCACCTTTCGGAAGAGACTGCCAACAGTGACAACCGTTGGCGTTGTCTGGATCGACCGTTGAACGCAGCACACACTGGTGAGAGATTGCAAGATGGAGGGGGAAGTGGAGGAAGTAACCCGCCCGCGGAACTGAGAATCTGTCACCGTGACCGACATTGAACGATATGATGGATGGCATGGGAAACGACTGAAATGAAGCGCCAGCTAGCAGCTCTTCAGTCGTCGCTACCAGGTAGGCAGCCCGTTGTGTAAAACGTGTGTTGATGGTAAAGCGCGTTAGAAGCTTGAGTCTCAGACCGGAATAGGCGCTATATAAGTATTCATTATTATATTATTATTATTATTGTTATTACAGCACGAGTCAAGTGTATGGTCATCTGCAGCTGGTGAGAAAGTGAAAAAAGCATAAGGCTGCCTAGTAAAACCTATTTTTAGGTGGAGGGGGATGGGGGTAGCGGAGGGTTAGAGTGTTGGGGGAGTCAGAACTCTATCCACTGTTTTTCCTCTATGAGATTAGGGTTCCTCTCTTATGGATTCCCTGACAAGCAACCAAATAGTAGTTGTGATTGTGATTCAACAATGAACTAGGGATGAACCAAAGGGGAGTAGGTGTGGGGGAATGGGGGTGGGGTGGGGGAGTCTCTGGGGGTTGGGACCTTCGGAGTGGGTGTGGGGACTCTTGAGGGGAAAGTGGCGAAAAGAGTGCAAGTGGTGGGGCAATGGGGCCAGGGGAGGGGAATGAACAAAGGGGAGTAGGTGGGAAGGGGCGGGGGGGGTGGGGACCACTGGAGAGGGGTGGGGGAGAGGGAAAGGGAAAAGAGTGCAAGTGTGGGGAATGGGGCAGGGGAATGAGGGAGGGGAGAGAGGAGGTGGATATGGCACTGGGTCAGGTTCAGTTTGTAGCCGCCCCCCCACCGTCCCCCCACCCCCCCCCCCCACCCTTTCTACTGCTTGAGATTCCTGCAAACTTAGCCCTGTCCCCTGCAACTGAACTGACTTTCTAGACGCGTGATTTGCACTTTTCACAAGCTAGTCACTGACCTTCAAAAACAAAAAACTAAACAACAACAACAACAAGAAAAAGTTCCATAGAGCCAGTGTGTTGGATATAGGTCAAGAAAGAAGAGAAGAGAATGCAGAGCAACTGACATAAGATAATGGTGGCGTTTCGTTTTTTCGTTTTTCGGTTGTTGTCATCCTTCTCCCTCCCCCTCCCCTCCCCCAGCTAACTACAATAAACTCAACTATTGGCTATTCACAGTATAAAAAGGAAAGAGATTTTCCAAAAGCCACCCAGCAAGATTAGTCTATTTTGTTGGTGTTGATGGTGGTTAGTTGGTTGATTGGATTCCACTTTTTCAGTTTTGGTACAAAGTGCAATTCATTTCATTTGTTCATATGTTTATGTTAATTTTTGTTGTCTATATATTGGGAGGGGAGCAGTTAAGTGACCCTGTCGGTTTATTATAAAGATGTACTATCCCAGCTTGTGAAAGAGAGTTAAATCAAACGAACGATTCCTCTTTCCAAACTAAACTTTTGAAATACAGTCTATAAAACAGTTATTATTGTATCTATTGTAATAACCCACAAGACGAGGAGAGGGAAGGGGGACTGTTATTTCTCTCTTTTTTTTCCCGAGAGAGAAAAGGAGAGAGCAAATCAGCATTGACTTATTCATTTGTTTGTATTAAGGAAACATGCGAACAGGCTTCTTTACATCTGCCCTCAAGGAAAAAAGGAATGAAGAAGCTGATGATAATAGCATGTAAAAAAAGAGAAATTAAAACACACAAATCAGTGAAAGATAAAGTATTACAACATGAACAGAATCAGAAAGCTTAAATCACGTTCAATACAAAATAATATCAGTTCATTAAGTATGGACGACTGAAGGGAACGGGAAAGGGAAATGGGGAAGAGGCAGGTGGGAGAGGGGGAGGGGGCGATGAGAAAAGGGGCA
>JADBJO010026535.1:0-12500 GCA_016801955.1 Conus betulinus | reverse complement strand
GATATTTTCGGTAGCTTATAAATATATCTTAATGCACCTGGTATGTACAAAACTGTTATTGTTAGTATATCGTTTTATTCCACTTATTCTTATACATTCTTTAGTTACAGATATAATACCAATAAATGTGACAAAATCAATCCTACGTCCACGATTTGTTGAAAATTCCTCAAACGTCATCATTCTCCATTTGTCTTGAGACAATGTTTTATTGTACAGTCCTTCTCTTATCGGTTTATTATCTTTAACTTCTACATTGCTCAATTTTTAGATTTTCGTTGTAAAAAGAATCCGTTTAAGAAGCAATTCATTCCAAGTTTTAGATTTTACATTTAAATGAAACAACTTGAACGCTTTCAGTACATGCATCCAAAACAGTGCTCATATTTTTATGCTTAAAATCAAAAGCTGTCCATATAGTATTCTAGAAACGAAAGAATTGGGCATATTTTTATTGCTATACTTTCCATTTACAGTTCATGATTTTCAGTTTTTTAATTCATGATAGTTCCAAAACACAATTTTTTTTTTATGTCGGGTATATTAACTCACCCTGTCTCGTTGTTTTGACAGAAGTCTTCCGACTAATTTTATCTTGTTTCCCATTCCAGACAAACTGAAAGCACAGTTTCTGGAGACTTTTTATAAGGTAGTCAGGTGGATCGGGAAGTAATATCCATAAGTACATTAATTTGGACTAAACAAGCGATTTCAAAACAGCAACTCTACATTTTGGGAAAAATGGTTCTTTGCGACCGAAAAGTATTTTGACTTTGGAAAATGTTTCGTTTATAGTTATTCTGGCACACTCTTTTAGATCTTGAGTGAAACATATATCTAGTATCTTGAATCTAGAGGGATTCCATATTATTTTAAAGTGTGGAGAGTAAGTTCATGTGATTTTTTTTTCTTCTAACCATACTGCTTCTGTGCTATTCATATGCAGTCCTGATACTCGGCCAAAGCGGTCAAGTATAAGTACATTTAACCAAAAAAGTTGTATCTCCTTCATTAATATAACTGAGCATCATCATCGGAAAACTTAGACTTTTTGTGTTAAATGTCACCGATATTAATTCTTTTAATCAAATCCTCTTCTTTAATAATTATTGCTAAAATTTCCACACAAAGAACAAACAAACCACTGGGAAGCATTTCCATTAACAATATATTTTGAAACTTTGTTATTACTGAACAGCGTGAAATAATACGTAAATATGAATGAAAAAATATGGGGATTACATAACATATCTAAGATACCTACAAGAGTCCGAAACATCAGCGTACTCAAAGCACCTGTACCGTTACATGTAGCTGAAAGAATTACTACCTTAATGCCGACCAGCTGGTTTCTGGCACATGCACAGTGCATACATACCTGGCTTGTGTGCTATGGAATCTATCAAATCAATCACACGCAATCCTGACTTCTCCACCAGCTCGCGTGCTTTCTGTTTTCCCCAAACAAGCTCCAGAGCTTGGGAATCTTCCTTCTGATAGCTCTCTGGAATACAGAAGAATGTGCTGTAGGCATACAGCGCAGCTGCTGAGGGATTTCCCACGTTGTCTGAGACGTAACTGGACATAAACATGTCCACCATGGAAAAATGCCCACCTGGCTTGAGAAACTTTTTGATTCCTTCCAGCCCCTTCAGAGGGTATGGGAGGTCATGGATGACATCACAAAGTGAACACCCAGTCAAAACTCTCATGAAAGTCCTCAGGGATCTGAAAAATGTTCAGTAACTGGATACTGACGTTGGTGAGGTTCTGCTCTTCGACGGCGTTCTTCGCCCAATCCAGACCTTGTGGAACCAAATCTGGTCACCAGGAACTGGGACTTGGGAAACATGGCAGCCAGGGTGGCAGGAAAAACTGCCGGTCCCAGCACCAATTTCCAGGGCTCGGACTCCCTTCTCTGAAAGAAACAGTGACGATGCCTCAGTCACTTACATGGTGTACAGAGGTATTTCGATCCAAAAGTCACTCTCACCAATGCACTGTAAAAAAAAAAAAGTGATACTATCTGAGTTAAAACCGATTGTGAAAGACGAAAGAAGAAGCAGCAGCAGTCACACAATGGGATGTAGTACAGCTGATTCGTAGGGTTATAGTCGGCTACCTTAATAAGACACATAAGCAACACTTTGGGGGGGCTATAATATTGCTGTTAATGTCGAAGAAGGTTCAACCAATTCACAGGCGGTTTCTTCCTGAAACTGACAGCTAAGTCCTCTGGGATGGATGTCTAATTTGTGCAGAAAATTTAATTTTCTCCTTAGGTTTAGAGACTGCCAACGCAAGACTGACTTTACAATCCAAAGCCATATAATTATGACAGATTGTATTTTAATTCAAGGACTATACTTCTTATGTTTCTACCTGACCACGTCAGGGAGTTGCAGCAATATTGACACATCAGCTCAGGTCGCACAAGAATGTGCTGCCAGTTATCTTGAAATGCTTTTATCAACTTTATCTTGAAACCCTTTTATCACTTTTTTATCCAAGCTGTGGTGACACCAGTGAACGTATGTATTGGATCTGTGTGTATCACCTAGAATCACACGAGTAGCAGATGTATTAGAGTCACACTGATGACGGAGTGAGTGATATCATTTTAGTGTCTACCCTGCGTGGCACTTTGAAGTTGTGAAGAGATTGATTTGTACTCAAAAAGCAAGACTCGTGTCTTAGTTTTGAACTGTGTCTACCCACGTTGTGGAATAAAGATTTTTTTTCTTATTCGTCAAAACTGGATAACACGTTCTTTTAATTTTCATACGGACTGGACGGTTGAGCTGTATGGTTCAAAAATAAAATTGTGAAATGCTTCCGAGTTTATATCGAACTATTATTCTGGGAACAGTGTTGTGCAAATTAAACTGCTGTTAAGCTTGCTACGTTGGTTTTTAAAAGTATTAGTAAGCTGCATGAGTATTGAAGAAAACAGCACTTGCAGCGCACGTGAAGAGTGATTGTTTGAAGACAGTTTGGTTGAAAGTGAAAAATGTAAAACAAAACGATCACTCATTTGCGTGCTGTGAAGTGCTGTGCTGAGCTGGTGTGGAAAGACAGGGATCTGTTCGTTGCTTATCAGATTTGTTTACTTTCCGTTATAACAATGCTCACCCAGCTGTTCCTTTAGGCCTGGAGTTTTCAGGACGGCTGCCGTAAGATCGTGCTTATAGAGCTCAGTACTTGAGCCTATTGTGCCGAAGTCAGCATCTCTGTACGTAACACCTGCAAACAATTTCAAGAATAAAAGATACACCAAGCCATCATTAATGATTATGAGCTACTTAACGTTTAAAGAGCTGTGTTCACCACCATAAACATAAATGATGATAGTCTACTACTATTATAAGTTCCTTATTTGTGTATTTGGTAACGGTTTATTTTTTTTTCCTTTACAGTTCTATCAAGTGTTGTTCTGTTTAATTTTATGTATGTTTCTTTGTCTTTCTTGTAACGTTTTTAACCCTAACCTGATAACGCTTGTAAAGAAAGCTCTCTTTTTATACTCTTTATATACTATCGGCTATCCGTCCTCTTGCTGACTCTGCAGCATCTCTGGTTCTAATCTTGACAAACTATCAACTCGGTCGCACGCAAGCACGCACGCACGCACATGCACGTCACGTTCCGTGTGCGTCCATGCCACTTTCCTGTTTTTCCTCATCCAGTGCAGAATAGGAAAGTGTATTTTAAGTGGCATCTGCAGTGTACTGCTGTCATCCCTCTGCTTTGAACTCGGTACGATCACATCAAAAATAAGGAGAACTAGCAGCAGAAACTACATCGATCCTCACCGCCATATACAACAAATCCCTAAGCACAGGCGAAGTCCCTCAAGACTGGAGAGACGCTTTAGTTACACCAATATACAAGAAAGGACCACACTCTGACCCAAGCAACTACAGACCAGTATCACTTACCAGCGTACCCATGTAAGACATTAGAACACTTAATAGCGAGCAACATCATGACACATCTAGAGTCCAGCAATATCCTGACCACACAACAACATGGCTTCTTGAAGGGACGTTCCTGTGTCACCCAATTGCTCGAGCTGACGGAAAACAACTATCCAAGAAATTAGACCTGGGCATGGACGCCGACATCGTAGTGAAAGATTTTGCGAAGGCTTTTGACAAAGTCAACCACAGCGTCATGGTACACAAACTTCAACACTACGGAATCAGAGATAAAACCAACCGATGGATCGGAAACTTCTTGGGCAACCGACGTCAGTCAGTGTGGTGGACGGATGACGCTCGGAACCAGTAGCTGTTAGATCTGGCGTTCCCCAAGGTTCTGTGCTGAGACCCCTGCCTGTTCCTCGTACACATCAACGACCCTCGAAACAGGGTCCAATCCAGCACACGCCTATTCGCTGACGACACCATTGTCTACAGACACATTTTAGGTGAAGCAGACCAGCAAGCCCTCCAGAAAGACCTGGAGGCGCTAGAATAGTGGGAGAGGGAATGGGACATGGCCTTCCACCCAGACAAGTGCACAGTCATGCATGTGACCCGCAAAAAGAGATACACCCACTGCTGGATACCAACTCCACAACCAGACTCTCCAGAGCAGCAACAACACAAAGTATCTCGGAGTGACCCTGCAAAACGACGGCAAATGGAATAGGTACATCAACAACATATGTGCCAAAAGCCAACACTAGGATTCTTTCGAAGGAATCTAAAGAACACTGGCAGGAAGGTCAAAGAAATGGCATATAAGCACTACTGAGACCAATGCTGGAATACGCCTCCGTTGTCTGGGACCCACACACTGCCCAAGATATCCAGGACATAAGGCCATCCAAAGTAGAGTAGCCCGCTTCGTCATGAACAATTACAAGCAAACCTCCAGCGTCACCATCATGCTAGAGGAACTAAAAATGGCCACACCCTTGAGATGA
This sequence comes from Conus betulinus, assembly GCA_016801955.1. NCBI lineage: Eukaryota > Metazoa > Mollusca > Gastropoda > Neogastropoda > Conidae > Conus > Conus betulinus. Next base: position 7,570 of record JADBJO010026535.1, on the reverse strand, counting down.
GGCGGAAAGCGGCACGACTAACTATGTTTTACAACATGAAATACAAAACAACGGCTGTAAAGTTCCACCATCTAAAACCCTTCCGAACAAGATCAAGGAGGGGCCACAACCAAACAATTCAGCAGGATAATATGCCAGACAGAACAAGAATATGTCGTTCCTTCCAAGAACAGTAAGGGACTGGAATCTGCTCCCTCAGGAAATAGAGCAGGTCCCAATGGCAGGTACCTTCAGTAGGAAGGTATCTGCAATTCCGTAAACCCAAACTCTCTCCTCCAACTCCCTTCCCCCCTCCCCCACTCCACCTTCTTTGTACTCTATACCCTCCTTCATTCTCTCAATAACAGTTTTTTCTCTTTTTTCAGTCGTCCTTCACCCCAAATATAACAAAATAGTCAAACACTTGAGCTGTGGTTACTAACGGAGAAGAAGAAGAAAAAAAAACCAACAATAGAATCAACATTGGCCAGAATAGCCTCGTTTGTGTCAAAGGGATGAAGAACCGTTATACTCAGCAAAACAACAGTTGATCGCAACTGTATGAATTCAATTTTCCAAACACTCTGCTGTCAATATTGTGATAGTGTTCACACACACACACACACACACACGCACAAGCACACACACACACACACACACAGAGGAGGAGAGAGACAGAGACAGAAACAGAGAGAGAGAGAGAGAGGAGAGAGAGAGAGAGAGAGAGAGGAGGAGATTTCGTTGACTGTATGCATCATGAAATAGTGACCTGGCGACTACTTATGCAGGTCATCACACACACACACACCCACACACACACACACACAATCAAAGTATTCATTTGTTACATACGTACCATAGGCTAGCGGAAAAAAAACGGAAATGAAATAACTTCATAAAAGTTTAACGTATTGAGAATCTGTTATTATGTCTCTTCATTTTGATGTATAAATGATTTTAGACATTTTTTCTGGCTTTTCCTTTTTTCAAATTTCTTTTCCTGTCCTTTACTTCTTCTTCTTCTTCTAAAAAAAAAAAAAAACCTCCTCAGTTACAAATGATGAATCAGCTGATCAATACAAACGGAGGATTAAATTCGGAGCTGCGGTGGTTGGCTAAACAGACTTTGTGGCGCGTGCATCCGAGTTAGCGTCAAAGTGAGATGATTACAAGCGGAAAATTGAAACAAACTTCAACGAAAAAGAACTGTTCCGGCGAACGAAAGAGACAAACAAATTACAAGACAAAAGACGAATTCCACGTCCACGTCATTCCACATCCATATTGCGCGCCCAATTTGAGGAGATAAGCGATTGTCCATTCTTCGTTTTCATTGTCTAGAATGTTATGTGTCTTGCCGAAGAAGGCCATTGGTCGTGTTTTGTCTTGTAAGTTATGTCTCTTTCGTTCGGCGGAACAGCAGTTTTTCTTTTTAGTGTGCCATCAGAGTGTTTTTCTTCACGTCACTGGTGACAGAGACTGCACAAACGTGTTCCAGATTCGTTCACAAAGGACATTGCAAACACACTGATGAGATATTTTAAAAGCGTACGTATATACATACTGATCTTACATTCACCCAAATTCGTTCATAAAAAGAAAGGGGAAAAAACGAAAGAAGAAACAAAGCACAGAAAGACAAGACAAGGAAAAAGAAAAAAGGAAAAGGATTATTATGCTGTTCGTGTCTAAACCAAAAAGCAGGGGCCATTCCCTCAGAAAAGCAAGCTTTGACGTCGTTCCTTGGGCAACCTGTGGGCGATCATGGTCATCAGGTCGGGGAATGAAAATGGCGGTCCTCCTCAAAAGTCACACGGTGCTGAGGAGGGAGAAAGAAAGCGTGGAGCCATCCCGTCTTCCGCCCAGTGCCCTTCTCCACCTGAATCACCATCCATGGCAGCGCCAGGGGATCAGACAGCACCTCACGGGTGTAGCTGTTTAACAGTGACCAAGAACAGGATGGACGGTCACGACGTAGGACAGCCTTGGAGTGCCGGAGGGTCAGTTCTGGTAGGCGCATCCGGGAGTTTCCGAACCATTTACACCCACATTTATCCCTCCAATCCTCCTTGATGGAGAAATGGAAAAAGTTTTGAAATAAGGATTTGACAGATCCAGTACAATAGTGGACTTGTGGATATACCCCCCCGTTTAGGAGAAGCCTTCACAGTTTATACTGCTGACCGGAAGGAAGCCCCTTTCAACCCTCCTCCAGACCCCCGTGTTAACCTAGATCTGCGCCTTTTCCTCTTGCACCCCACCCCTCACCTGTTACTAATCTGCTCCTCGTTTCCTGTCCCACTTCTCCATTTTACCAAGTCTGGCTGCCTCCTTGCTGCACCCCCCCGCCCCTTTCCCCTGGTTTTGAACTAAATCTCGCTTTGTTGTTCCCCCCCCCCCCCCATCTCCTCATCCCATTTCCCCCTCCGCTCTTTCTTCCGCCGCTTGTCACCACTTTTTTGTCCCCCCCACCCCTTGCAAACGGTAAGATCCTGCCCCCCCCCCCCCCCCTCCCCCCCAAAACGCCGCCCTTTTTTTACGCTTCTGGATATCATACTATGCTGCCTCAAAGTCTGAGTGACTGTCCAACATAAATCCCACCGGCCTTTGCTTTAATTCCAGTGGAGAGTCTGAATTTTGGCACAATCGTATATAGGCACTTATTCCAGTGCCTGGCATTTTACATCTACAGCAGTTCCTACCGTTCTTTCAGCCGGAGCTGGGAAGCAATGTCCTGGGAAGAGAGGGGCTGTGAGGCCTCTGTCAGGACTCTCACTATGCCTGTCTGATGTGCCATAGTCATTGCCATGGAGACGGCGCCACCCCACTGACCACGCTGCCCGCCAGTTGTTTGTATGTCTGGTCATCAGGGGTGTCATCTGCACGGAAATGACGAGTGTATTCACTTTCAGTGTGTGGTGGAAAGCTATTGTTTTCTTTGCAATACAGAAATACGAGATGTTTTCTTTTTTCTTTCTTTCTTTTTTTTTCTTTTTGGGGGGTGGAGGTGAGTGCAGGTGGGAGCTTCAATTTTGTGTGATGGATGAAAGGTTCCAGACTCAGTGTGAATGTGTGTGTGTGTGTGTGTTGTGTGTGTGAATGTGTGTGTGTGTGTGTTGCGTGTGTTGTGTGTGTGTGTGTGTGTGTGTGTGTGTGTGTGTGTGTGTGTGAGTGAGTGAGTGATGAGAGAGAGAGAGAGAGAGAGAGAGAGAGAGAGTGAGGGCGCATATGTACGAGAGAGGGGTGGTGTGTGTGCACGAGTGTGGGCGTGCGTGCATGCGTGTGTGTGTGTGTGTGTGTGTGTGTGTGTGTGTGTGTGTGTGTGTCTCTGTGTATTTGTGTCTATGTGTGTGTGTGTGTGTGTGTGTGTGTGTGTGTGTGTGAGAGAGAGGAGAGAGAGAGAGAGAGAGAGAGAGAGAGAGAGAGGAGAGAGAGAGAGAGAGAGAGGAAGGGAGCTTTCTACTGTTTCTACTAGTTGAAGCCGCAGACTTCATTACTTTGAGGATTCTGCTGCACCAGTGTGTACGTATGCTCGTATCATCCATTTTCAAGGGCACACGATGTCCTCCTCCTCTTCTGGAAGCTGACAGAATAATACTTTTTCTCATCACACTACACCTTTGATAAGAAAATACTTACCTTTTGCAGCCATTGTTTCTGTGAGACTAGAGTTCTTGTCACTGAATTTGCCGAGAGACGTGATTGCCTCGTTTTCACCTTTTCCTCAGCCTGAGAATCTGAAAGATTGAAAAAAAACATCGGATGAAGACATCAAGCGCGCCAAATCATACCAGCCTTATTTTAAGTCAGTACCTCAGTACGCAGAAGAAATTAGAGCCCATTTTCACTGTTTTATTCACAAAAAAGAGCTGAAATTCCACTCCATAAATAATTAGAAAAACTAAGTACACGCCAGTGTTGTCTCCCAGGGGAAAGCACTCTGTGACACCATCCTACATGACCCCAAAGGCTCATTCACAATTCAACCCACACCTCTCCTGCCAGAGCTACAACATTGTGTACGCCATCCACTGCCCAGCTGTGGCAGTGAGATCCAGGTAGTTGAGACATCCCGCACATTAGAGACATATAGTTCTGAACACCTGGCTGACTGCCCACCATCAGCCCAAACCAGTCGCTCTACACGTCAACCACCCCTAACACAACATCAGCCATGTCAAAGTCCTGACATTTTGGCAATCACAGAGTGACAACTTGGGGCGCCTTACGAAGAAAAAATCTTGTCTTATTTCCAGACTTGGAATCCTCCACCTTCATTGCATCAACATCCAAAAGTAGCATGTACCCCATCCCACCTCTGCAACACCAGTCCGCAATATCCTCCACCAATACGTACGCACACTACCATATACTCCCACTATTGACCTCAGACTAAGTTACATCTATCTTCCTTTCGCCTCTCACTACACTCTCTCTTTTTGCTACATCAATCTGTTGTTTACTCATTTACTTATCCATTCCCTTTTCTTTATCTGGTTTTCGTTTAACTTAATATTCCGTCTCCACTACAAGAGTTTCTCTTCCCTCTTTCCTGTGCATCTGTGCGTGTGTGGGAGTTAGTGTGGCTATGCGAGAAAAAAAAGACCACACAACAACAACAACAACAACAACAACAACAAAACCCAAATCCTTTCTTTCTTTCTTTTCTTTCTTTCTTTTTTTTTTCAGTAGGAATTCTAGCCCTTTACTCATTGATCATTTCTATTCCTTTCCAGCCACTAGCAATAGTAATGATACATAAAACACGACATTGAATTAGAGGGAAAAAAAGTGTGATGTGTGTCTATGTGCGGGTGTAGGTATAGGTGCGTGCTCCCACCCCCTCCCTTTTTCATCCTCTCCCTTCTTACCTGCTCCAATAATACCGTTAACCTTTCACTCATTGATCATCTCTATTCCTTTTATACCCTACTGTAAACATTATTAACACTACTATCTTTAATCCTCACAAACCGCAGTCTTCTCCCCTCTCCTATGTTTCTCCCTGCTCCATTAGCACTATTAACTTTTACTCATTAACCATCTCCATTCCTTTCCACCAACTGTTACTATTACCATTTTCACTTTTATTATTGTTGTTATCAGTATCACTGTCATCATATCATCAATATCAGCATTATCGTCATCATCATAAAAAAAAAATACTACCTCAGTATCAACAGCACTATTATCATCATTACTGTTATCACTTTTATGATCACTATTATTGTTATTACCATTTTTTCTATCATCATCAATATAACTGTTGTTACAACCTTCATTACTATTAGCACTATCATAGTTACTACTATTATCAATATTTTTATCATATTTTACAATATTTCCGACATTCCAGCCTACCACTTTTCCAGCGTGCTATATACCACCTATCCTTACTACATGGTTACAATCATGATTATTATTAAAACTATTAACAAGCCTATAAGATTCCATCCTCCCATAAATTTATATCCTCCTTTTCCTCTTTGTCCTTCCCTATCCTCCCCTCCCCCACCACCTTTGTCGTCCTCCCTCCTCTCATTATTATTGGTATTAGTACTACTATTATCAATACTATTATTATTCTTATTTTTCCGTTATGTTTTTTATACCATTACTTTTATTATTATTACTATTACCGTTACTATTATTATTAGTATTATTATCATTATCATTATCATTGATGCCAGTGTTATCATTGATATTACCATCATTACCATTATCATCACCATCATCATCGCCACTAACACTGTTGCCACGACCTCCATGCTGTTCGACTGTCCTCTAACCCTCTCTCCTTTTCTCCCATACTACAGTTGCTATTGTCATATTATCACATAAAGTGGTAGTAATCGTCTCTTTATTATCTTTTTAAAATATTTTTTACTCTAACATTACAAGTAGTATTGTTATTGATATCAGCATCATCATTATCATCATTAATATTTTTAACTCGCATTGGTCTCCTTCCCGACGGCCTCGTTTTCATTCAACGGCCATCTTGGACCGAATTTGACGAGATAAGTGACTGCTCGTTCTACATTTTTGTTGTCCTGATTGTTTTTTTTTTTTTTTTCCTTGCCCAAAGAAGAACTTTGAGATCGAAACGCCTCGTGTTTGTCTTGTGATTCGTTTGTTCATGTCTGATAGCAGGTGTATTAATCAAACTTTTTAAAAGCAAAGTTTGCAAATTAAAAACACAGATTATTATGATAAACTCTTGTTCAGCAACAGGATTATATGATTCAAGTAGCTTCGACAGATGATGTGAACATATATATGTGAAACAAACATTTGTATCAGAGCTTGACTGAAAAAATCAATACACATGCGTTGCAAGTGCACTTTAATCTCAGTGTGCATGGTGAACGTGCACGCGCATGTGTGTGTGGTGTGTTGCGCGCGCGCTTGCGTTCGTGCATGTGTGTGTGTGTGTTGTGTTGGTGTGTGTTGTGTGTGTGTGTTGTGTGTGTGTGTGTGGGTGTGTGCACCTGCACCTGTTTGTGTGGGTTGGTTTGTTGTTTGTGTTAGAAGCCCTTTCTTCATATAACAGGCAAGAAAATGTTACCTATCCTTTTTCATTAAAGTATCCCACCGAAACAAACCATTTTTGTCAATAACGGTATTTCACATTTTCAAAACAATGATCTGTGTAACCTGCATTATAAAAAATAGTAAGACTACTGCTTCTACTGCATTAAATAAAGGTTTCAAAAGCTGTGAACAAAGACGATGAACTTTGTGCTCTCTTCTTATCTCATATTTTCATATCACATGACGTACTTGCGCACTAGTTTCTTCTCCAATCCTAGATGATAAACTACATCTCGACGATAAACTACATTTGACGATGGAACTACATTTCGTGATGCGATGAAGCTACCACATTTGAATGCAACTACATTCTATCATTAATCAGAAATGACGGAGCAAGAATTTGTGTTGGCCCGACTAGTCTTCGATCGAGCGAATTATACTCATGCGCATTGTTTGGTTTTGGCGCAGACTACGATCGAGTCAAAGACCCATCAGACCATCATGACTGGGTTCTCAGACGATGGTGACATAGGGTACTGCTGATTGCAAGCGATAGAGCTGAGCCTCGGCCGCTCCCATCGCCTCTGCCCTTTCGCCACCTTAAAACTTCCTTTGACATGAACATCAAGGTCTGTCGCCTATTTGCTGGTTGTAGTAGTAGACAGTCAGTTCAAGGATTGTTTAAGCAGCGAAAGGTTCCGATCCTATCTCATGAGCAATTGGAACTCACGGCTGTTAGCTCGGGTCGACAAAGCAAACGCTCTGACCATTTGAGACAACGGGGCCGGATGACGGCCCTTCTCAAGGAGAACCCCGATCGAATTAGATAGATAATGTTGTTTTAAAAGCCAGCTGGACCGGGCAAAGTCCCACCATGTCCAAGGCTTGTCCTCTCGTTGAAGTGCATTCTAACGACCGCATCAGAATCACCATGCTAGCTTCATATACAAGCCTGCTCTTTTTACCAGGTCGCTAGTGTACATACCCTCTTATCTGGCAGTGGGGGTCACTATCGTTCGCCTAGAAGGATAGACTGCTTTGTGACATGCCACTG
>JADBJO010026534.1:20000-22410 GCA_016801955.1 Conus betulinus | reverse complement strand
ATAACATAAGGACAACACGCAAAAATAAGTATGACATCCCACATCAAAATCAAACTAAAGTCAAGGGAGTGATATTGGCATGTGAAATTAAGCAGACAAAAACCTTAAGACAGCAATTCAAGTACAAGAGTGCAGCTTTACTTCTTATTTAAATACGTATATCTAGTCTTAAATGCATAGAATGTATACATTGTTAAATTTCTTAAGAGCATGACGTCTTCAGATCGTAGCATTCGAGCTAAGCATTCTTCATTAATGGATGTATGTTGGTAATACTTTGACAAATATTTTTCTCTTAGAAATGTATATGTTTGACATTCTAACAAAAAAATGAAGCTCACTTTCTATCCTATTACAAAACGGGCATTTCTTTGATTTTTCATTATATCTATTATGCATATTCAGATCACACATTCCAAGTCTTAATCTAGTTAAAGCATAACGAAATTTACTAATAGTGATAACTGACAAGTAATTTTCTGATTGGAAGGATGATTTGAAAGACATATATGTACTAATCCGTTCACTGTGAGAAAGTTTTGAATGCAAATCTTGCATTTAACAATCGGTCATTCTCTGCTTTAATTCTTTAAGAAAAATAGTTTCATTCCCAACCCCTCCAATGATCCAAACATCTGAAAAACCAAAAGTATCAAGACATGTTTTAACAGATATAGACAGTTATGACAATTACAGTGACCATGGGTAAATTCAGGGATCTTATTCAAGATCATGAGATGTGCCTGTTTAGGAAATCTATGGATAGACATACTTTGGAGTTTTTAAACCAATCTTTTATTGACTTTATAGCAGTATCAATATACAAAGGGTATCGGCCTGTTTCCCATATATCATTGTATTTGGACTTTTGCGACTAAAAAACAAGCGCTTACATGCAAATAAATGAACTGATTCAATCGACTGAAATTTAGTTAATCCCCAGAGCTCCCCAGCGTACAATAACATTGGCTTTATTTGTGAATCAAAAAGTTTGAAAAATATTGACAAATCCATGTATCCTTAAGCCCACATTGTTTTTAAAATATCTGCGACTTTACGTTTGCTCGTCTAACGTATTCATCCAATGCAATATCAAAACCTATTCTAGTGCTAAGAGTAAAACCAAGATATTTGTAGCTATTAACTACTTCCACTTCTCTCCTTTGTAGTACCAACATTCAGTTTTAGACAAATGACCCCCTTTTCTGAAAACAATAATTTTAGTTTTATCTAGATTCACTGTTAGATTTAGAATGTCAGATGCTTTCTGTAAATTGTCTAACTGATTTTGGAGCCCTCTGGGTGTAGAAGAAAAACAAAACAATGTCATCAGCGAACAATAAAAGGAATATTTCCTGTAATCCGGGTAAAAACTGAAATCCATGGTTACCGTTCTTTGTACCATTTTCTGCTACTTCAGTAATTAATCAAGAAAACAGTATAGGTGACATTAAACAGCCTTGTTTCAGTCCCGAGGGGCACACAAAGAAATCTGACACTTCCGGGCCCCAACGAACACAACTCTGGACAGAACTATACATGCCTTTTAACATTCTGATCATTTTTGAGGAAGCTTGAACCTTTTGGAGTATTTTCCAAAGCATGTCTCTGTCTACTGTGTCAAAGGCTTTTTGGTAGTCTATAAAAGCTACGTAACATTTTCTACTTTTATGTCCATACAAATAAGACTTTATCATTGAAACGAGTGTAAATATATGGTCTACAGTAGAGTATTGTTTGCGAAAGCCAGCCTGTTCTTCACTTATTTTGCCTTCTTTTTCTGCCCATTTGTACAATCTCTCGTTTAATACTGATGTAAAGACCTTACTAACTACACTTAGTAAAGAAATGCCTCTATAATTTTCAGGATTAAGAACATCGCCTTTCTTAAGTAGAGGAATAATAACTGATTTGGTCCAGGAATACAGGGAAATGATACAGGGAAATAACCATTCTTATATATTCGGTTTAAATACTTTTGTCAGAAAGGGTGTTATAATGGGCTTGGCCGTTTTCAAATATTCAGCGCAGATATCATCTAATCCCGAAGCTTTATTTAATTTCAGTTTCCTTATTGCCTGGTGCACTTCACTGTCTGTTATCTCATCATCTAAATCGGGAATATAATCGTTTTTCTTCGTGCTGGCTTCTACAGCTTCTACAGCTGAGTCGGGACGTGTCAACTCGCGATCTCCGGGTGGAAACAATCGTTCGCTTTCCACGTGCCAATTGAGATAGAGGGCCGATCCTTTTTTTTTCTTTTAATGCTACGTACAGTTGACCAAAACTTTAGTATCGTCTTTATTTCGAATTAAAGTTTCAAATACATCTTTTTGTAACTTACTCGCTTCTGCCTTAGAGTGTCTTGATAATCCGACCTTTTCCGTAAGCATCCACACTGATCCGTTGC
>JADBJO010026534.1:0-12500 GCA_016801955.1 Conus betulinus | reverse complement strand
AGTCGTCGTTTATTTCAGAGTGTTCCCCGCAAAAGGACGTCTTATAGTGGTGCTTTGTCAGCAGCAGAGTACGATGAGCCGTGTCAGCAGTGAAACTGGGCATGAAATGTTGCACTGACGGGCTGTCCGAAACGAAGTAAACAATTTAGCTTTTGACAGCAAGCGTGAGTGGACACATTCAACACTACCTGCCACAGTATTTCTACATCGTCCATGGGGCACCGCTTCAACAGCATTTCAAACACGTGCAGACCTTCATCGTCCAGTGTGATTGAGGCCAATTTCTCAAGATGTTCAGAAAATGCATAACTACTGAAATGCGTGAGAATCTCTTGGACCCGTTTCCAGGCACGTTTACGAATCAGCGTGGCTACCCACTCAGTCCAGAACTGGTTTCCCAAATAAGACAGCTGGCCGAAGACCTGGACATTCTCTCTGTGTGCACTGCGACTGCAACGGCACAATTGTTATAGCCTCGCACGAGGCAGGCGAAGATCAACTCATCAACTTGGTTTTCAGAGAACAAACGCGTGGCTGGTCGTATTGCAGATAAGCCCACGTCTTTTGACTAAGGGTGTCGCTTTTTTCCTCATTGGCTTCTCCACTGCCTCCATCTTATCCAGTACTGATGCCAGAAGGGAAACCATCCTCCTGCACTCGTACACTTGTGGTGGTCCTTGTTCCTGTCACGCATAAACAATCATTCACTGTCAACGTACATTTGTTTTTGATGTGTTTAAAGATATGAAAACCAGAACATACTTGTTCCTCAAGCATTCTGTCTGTCTGTCGGTTTGTCTGTCTGTCGTTGTTCTCTCTCTCTCTCCCCTCTCTCTGTCTGCCTGTCTGTCTGTCTCTGAATCTGTCTCTGTCTGTACGTCTGTCTGTCTGACTGACTCTCTCGCTGGTCTGTGTGTGTGTGTGTGTGTGTGTGTGTGTGTGTGTGTGTGTGTGTGTGTGTGTGTGTGTGTGTGTGTGTGTGTGTGTGTGTGACGGCGCTCGCGCGCGTGTGTGTGTGTATGTGTGTGTGTGTGTGTGTGTGTGTGTGTGTGCGTGCGTGCGTGCGTGCGTGCGTGCGTGCGTTCGCGCGTGCCTGTATGCGTGCGTGTGCGTGTGTGCGTGCGTGCGTGCGTGCGTGCGTGCGTGAGTACGTTTGTGTGTGTGTGTGTGTGTGTGTGTGTGTGTGTGTGTGTGTGTGTGTGTGTGTGTAACGAGTTCTTTGAATGCTAAAAAATACAAAGTAACAAATCATAACGACAATACTGATAATGAAGATAATGATAATGCTGATAATAATAACAATAACAGAGGCTCGGATGAAGGCTGCTATATGGCGGAGGCCCTCCAGTGATCCATAAAGCTTTTCCTTCGTCGATGTGTTGGTAGGCAGGTCTCTGCCCTTAGATTTTCATGCGTGGGGCAGCCCTGCAGGTAGTAATCCACAGTCATGGGCAACTCGGAGGCGTGTGGATTTGGGGTGAACTTGTGCACTTTAACTACTGAGTTTCCTGTTCGTAGTCTCATAATGCTCACTAGGTCTGATCCGGCCAGCAGCTAGTATTCATTCCTCTTGTTGAAGCCTTGGTGCTGCTCGAGCCATCTTCTCTTTTGCTTGTCCTTGTCCTTGATAATGCTTTTGATTTCATCAAAGGAGACTTCCTGCTCCAGTTGGGGCTGGTTTCCTCCTTCCTTTGCCAATGGTCAGCTTCCTCATTGCCATGTACATTGCAGTGTGAGGGTATCCTCTGGATGACAGTGTTCTCAGTGGATTCTGCAGAATGGCCAGGGTAGAAGCAAGGGAGTTGAGTTATTTGCTTTCAGGAATTTGAACAGACTGCAGTACTGATAAAGCATAGGTGATGTTGACGAGTTTTGGTATGTATGGCCCCTCTATTCTCATATAGTTTTCTGGCAGCTGACTCTAGTGCATCTGCCTCAGCCTTGAAGTTTGTAGAGAACTTGCCAGTCGGGTAGACTTGTTGTCGGACAGGCGTTTCTATCCCTCAGTTTCAGGAAAAAAAAAACCCTCCACCTCCTTTTTCTGGTGGCTTCTTCTGTTAATCCATCTGTATATGCTTGTGCCCAGAACTCTCTGGGGTGTGTTTGCTCTACATAGTCAAATGACAATAAGACAAATAGAACAAGAACAACACCAACTGCACAAGACCACAACAACTTCATCAATGATAGTTATCATCATCATCATCATCATCATCATAAAACAATAATGATCATGATGATGATGAAGATGATGAGTGTGCATGGTATATGAGCACCTTTGAATTTTTATTAGGCTTTTTTTTAGCAGTATTATATATATATATATATATATATATATATATATATATATATATATATATATATATATGGCAATTGCAGTTGAAAACTAGTCCTTGCACTTTCATATACCATTAAGACCTTCATTCGTTAACACGTAAAAACTGAATATAATGACTTCACACAATGTGGGAAAAGCACCGTTTAAAACTCTTGACTGAAATGATCAGCTTTTAGCTGTGCAGGTGAGGCGGGCTGGTTTTGTATAATGGGGAGGCGGTGAGTTCCAAACGGTCTAGGGTGATCAAACTGAAGGAACACTGTCAGGTGGACTCACAGCTCAAAATACTATTTTAAAAAACACAAGTATGTGCGCTCGCTTGCTGCTTGTGTGTTTGTTCCTGGAGGGCAAGTGGAAGGTTGAGTTGTTTATAATCTACCTCTTGAGATAAAATGAATGAACAAAATGAATATTCGTCAGAAAAAATCAAACACTGCGTAGCTGTATTATTTCCAGCGTTTATCATGATAATTGCCTGTTGAAAACAACAATAAAAAGTTTTTTGTCATATACTGGGCCTGATGACAAAACAAATGACAAAGCCAAGTAACATCCAAGGGATTACCCAATATTCAGACAATTTCCTTTTCATCATGCCCAAAGAAAATTGTAATAGACCCTTATGGATAGTTTGGTCTCAAAATATATTGAGAATGTTTTTGCATAGTAAAGAAACTTACATTGCTTTTACATTTCGAGAAATCGGGTTCAATGTGCACGCAGAGACGAGTGTGTGTGTGTGTGTGTGTGTGTGTGTGTGTGTGTGTGTGTGTGTGCGTGCGTGCCCGTGTGTGTGTGTGGGGGGGGGGGGGGGGGAGGCGTGTGTGCACGTGCGTGCGTGCGTGCCCGTGTGTGTGTGTGTGTGTGTGTGTGTGTGTGTGTGTGTGTGTGTGTGTGTGTGTGTGTGTGTGTGTGTGTGTGTGTGTGTGTGTGTGTGTGTGTGTGTGTGTGTGTGTGTGAACTATAAAAAAACTGTTGTATAGTAAAGGGATGCGAAAGGAAATGCTTCCAAACCCCCCACCCTCCCGCTCCTCTGAAGATTTTCTTTTACAAAGCTAACTACGGCAATGTTTGTAGAGTTGAGAGACCAAAAAGATCAGAATGTGTGCCATGTGGATAGGAAGGGAGGGGTAAGGGAAGAAGGGAGAGAGAGGGGGTAGAAAAGGAAATCTGAGGATGAAACCCCCGCCTTTCACCGTCTTCGATACTCATATACACTTTGAAGATTCAAATCAAGTTCACAGCTGTACAGTTACCATTTTTTGTGTTGTTGTAATATTTCCATGAAAGTTCGGGGGGGGGGGGGGGGGGGGGGGGGGGGTAAAGCTCGGGGGGGGGGGGCGAAAAAGTAACAACGGACTCAGTAGAATTTGGTTTTTACAACTATTTGTTTCAATAACTTGATCCTACATGTTCTAAAAGTTTTTAATGCCTACAGTATTGTTCAAGATTAGTGTTTCTCTCATTTGCTGAAAACGGTGCATGCTCAGGGCAGGTTTTTTTTTTTTTTCTTTCTTTCTTTCTTTTTTCTTTTTTTTTTTCCCCTTGAAAATACATATTTCCTGCATCCAAACGCTTTGGCCTCCTCTTTTTGAAAAAAAAAAAAAATCCATTTGAAACAATGCATCCACATTTCGCTCCTCTGATTTACCTGTAGAAATATTTTCCCCAGTAGATTTATATTTCTTCATGGTGGGGAGGGGGGGTGCGGTGGGACCGTAGGAGGAGAGGTTCAGATGTTGAATCTGCCGGCCAGAGTAGCTCCATTCACATCAGACAAGAAAGGGGGTTTACCTGACCTCTTTCCTTCCTTCCTCTGCTGATTTTCTTCTTTGGAAATATCAAGACCGATGCTGCTGCAGAAAATACTGGGAACGGGAACGTGTCAAACGTGACAAGAATTTGTCAAGCGCCTTCCAACTGGGAAATTAGCGTGCTTCAGCACCATCATCTCTTTCGATTGTTCGGAAACTGTTCGCTGCTCTGCATGTGATTGTGTAATACAGAGAAACGAACCATTTCTGAACAAACCAAAGGCATAGTGCTCGATCACAATAGAAATAGATTCAATACGTCCACTTCAATATTTGGACAGAATACAACTATGGAACGTGAAAGTCGTCAAAATCAGTCTGCACGACTGAAATATCGCAAGCATAAACACCCAGTCGTTTTCCCATGAATAGCGTCTGATCTATATTAGTAGTGTTCACCCCCTTCACCCCCAAATTCGACTAGCATAACTTATAATAGAATGTGCTTAACTATTGCAAAACGAGCTACGTCATCCATTATAAATAATATAACTTTGAAAGGTGCTGACACACAGGGAAAAGAAAACGAACGAAATGTCAAACACTCACAATAAAAATACAATGAATGGTCGAATATGCTGCCCCCAGTGAGTGTCGACAACAACTGACTGAAAGGTCTCTCACAATGTTGACTGATGAACGCATTTCCTACATCCACATGCATGTGGGTCTCGCTGACACACGAAAACGAGTACATCTCGCAACTGTTAAAAGAGTGAACTGAGACCTTGACAGTATCTAATCACAGGAAAGTTTATACAGGAGAACTGCCTTCCTTCACGCCCTCTGTCTGCCTGTCTGTCTGTCTATCTGCCTCTTTGTCTGTTTCTGTCCATGTCTGTCTGTCTCTCTCTCTGTCTTTTTCTGCTTCTCTCTCTCTCTCTCTCTCTCTCTCTCTCTCTCTGTCTCTGTCTCTTCCCCTCTCTCTCTCTCTCTCTCTCCCTCCCTCTCTGTGTATCATTCTGTCTGTCTGTATGTCTGTCTCTCTGTCTCTGTCTTTCTTTCTCTCTCTCATATACACACGCCTCTCTCTCTCTCTCTCTCTCTCTCTCTCTCTCTCTCTCTCTCTCTCTGCCTGCAAAGTGGGTACACGATGATGTTTATCGTTGTCAATGGTGATGGTGACGGTGAGGACGATGTCTCAAATATGATATCCATGTATGCATACTAAAAGAAGCAGCGATCTCAATCAGTACGTACGATGATTGATATAATTCATTAATATTACCGCTGCAGTCATCACGACAACATCAATTATTATTGGCTGCTTCAAGAGCGAGCGAGCGAGCGAGCGAGAGAGAGAGAGAGAGAGAGAGAGAGAGAGAGAGAGAGAGAGAGAGATGAGAGAGAGAGAGAGACAGAGAGAGAGAGAGGAGAGAGAGAAGACAGAGAGAGAGAGAGAGAGAGAGAGAGAGAGAGAGAGAGAGAGAGAGAGAGAGAGAGAGAGAGAGAGAGAGAGGGGGGGATATATGAACAGAGAGAGAAGATGAGACTGGGCAGGTAGAAAAGACGCAATAAAGAGACAGAGAGAGGTGATGAGATGGAGAGAGGGCGGGCCGGAAGAAAGAAAGAGGGTGTGAGTGGTGGAAGGAGAGAGAAGTTCCGATAATAGACGAAGATGGAATATGATGGACTGATCGGGGGGGGGAGGGAGGGGGTGGGGGGTGAAGGGAAGGAAGGGTGGGAGGGGGGAGCAGGGGGGGGAGGAGCAAAGAGGACAATTCATCGCTGCACAGTTCGTGGCTGATAACAATGAACACCTGCCAGTGGTTTCTCCTGCTCACCAGATCTTAATCCTATAGATCATTGTTGGATATTTCGACAGGAAAGTAGGAAACAGGTCTAGTTGCGAAGTGAGATGACTGCAGGCGGAAATCTAAACAATAAATGCAGGCGAATCAACAAGAGAAACGTGGACAAACGAGTCACAAGACAAAACACGACGCGTTTCGACCTCTTAAATGAAAATTATACAGAAAGACTAATCGAGAAAAAGTGAAGTACATACAATGCAATAGCACTCAGCAGAACTCAAAAGGACAAGGTTTTCATTCAACGCCTGTCTACCTTGCGCTGAAGAGATCTAAGCTGACTGAAAATTTTTGTTCATTTTCGTTGCCCTCTTTGTTTGTGTCTTATCTGAAGAAGACCTAAGAGGTCGAAACGCGCAGTGTTTTGTCTTCTGACTCATTTGTCCACGTTTCTCTTGGCGGTTCGCCAACATTTTTTCAGATTTTGTAGGAAACAGGGTTAACATTCCCCAAACACAGCGTCAGCTTGTTGACGCCCTTCAAGAAGAGTGGGGCGGCAATCCCAGCTTACACTCCTGTCTCGTCCAGTCCATGCCCTGGAAATCCTAGGACCAGAAGGGGTCATCCATGCTACTGCAAAATGAAATTGGCAAATGAAATCTGTCCTTTTGGTTTTGCTGAGTGCTATTGCATTGAACGGACTTCACATTTTCTAGATCAGTCTTTCTGTATAATTTGAACATTTAAGCAAGTAAGGACAAATTTGGTGGGTTTTCCACATAAATAAATCTCTCTCTCTCTCTCTCTCTCTCTCTCTCTGGGAAGCAGGAGCCAGTGGGGTGAACAGCATGGTGGGATCGCGTCTATAGAAGATAGCAAATCATACGTGTAAAAGTCATTGGTGCGGCTTTCGGTGGCAGAGATTGCTTTGAGGTGCCATGCATTCAGAAACACTTGCAATCAGACAGCGACGTTGTCCCGTTATCTCTGTTTCGTTTATTGATTTTGTGAAGAAAACGTGCAAGTTCAAGGTTACAGAGACATTGAAAACCAAAACTACCTGTGTCGTGTGTAGTTTCATCCGTCCTTATTTCTTAAGCTTATGCAGTCATTTGTTTTGTTACAATGCGGCAATGTTGAAGTGAATCCAAACAGTATATTTCTTTGAAACAGTCACAGCTTAGATCTCGTGTTCCTCGCGTTCCCCTTGTGCAAGTGTTGGAGACACATAATCGGACGTTTCCTGCCAGAACAAAGATCATTGTTCTAAGGATTCCGTGTCTGTTCTTCATCTGTTGAACATGAGGTTTTCATAATCAATATATATATATATATATATATATATATATATTCTTAGCCCGTTAACAATGCCTGGTTACTGAACAGCAGAAACTGACCACTGAGACTATTCCGTATCTTTTGATTTCCCTTGCATCCTTAAATGTGGATCCTCAAGCATAGGCTCAAAGATTGTCCCTAACATTTTATCTGTTTGCGTAATGTTTTTAGTTTTCAACAACTTTTTTCCCTCCTCCAAACTTTCGTTTTTGTTTAATTCTACTACCTTTCGCTGACTGCTTTGGGGGTGCTGTTGTATTCTTTTTTCGAACCCTTGGTGGTCGGAACACCACAGAATTATGGATTGTGGTGTGTGTCTCTTTATACTGTTTGGTCAATCAGTGGGTGATTGCATCTCTTACGAGATCCAAGGAAAGGTTGTTCTGCACAATTCTTAGCCGCTGACAATGCTTGGGTTATTGAACAGCAGAGCTGACCACTCAGACTGTGTTCCGTATCTTTTGATCTCCCTTGCATCCTTAATGGATCCTCAAGCATAGGCTCAAAGATTGTCCCTTACATTTTATACTGTTTGCGTAATGTTTTTAGTTTTCAACAACAACTTTTTTCCCTCTCCAAACTTTCGTTTTGTTTTAATTCTACTACCTTTCGCTGGCTGCTTTTGGGGTGCTGTTGGATTCTTTTTCGAACCCTTGGCGGTCGGAACACCACAGAATTATGGACTGTGGTGTGTCTCTATCTGACGCCAAAGAGCACAGACACAATCAGCCGTGTCCTCCCTGATGAGTCCGATCCGACAGGTCTGTTTCGAGCGCTGGCTCTCCTCAGGATGATATATATATATATATATATATATATATATATATATATATATTTATGCGAGACACCAAAGAAACTGGGTTTCAAACATTCGATGTAAATTCTACCAGTTTGGATGTGCTTATGGTTTGGATAGACCAAAGCGTGCAGAATGACCGATTCGATTATTTCTATGCAAATTTAAAGACAGATCGGTTGTGTGCGGGTGGAAGGAATAGACTTTCATGTCAAGAATAGATGGATTAATTATGTATCGGACATTTTGTACATAGCACGATGTCAAACTTTATCTGTGAATGGATTTAGAGACACGCTTGAAATCTATCATAACCAAGTTTAGACTGGGAATTTCAGACATTGTGCAGCACTGGTATAGTTACGGTAAACATACTGGGATGGGTTTGACTTACCCACTGTGCAAAATGGAAAAGAAGACGAACCGCATTTTTTTAATTCTGCTGTAAGTTATCTAGTCTAAGAGCACATATATACCAACAAAGTTTTGTGGGGATCCCTATCAATTTCCTTCAAGTCTGCTTATGGCATCTAAAAATGAAAGCCTAGTAAGAAATGTGTAGTGTATTTCTTCAAGGCATTTCCGTTTTACTCAGCTATGACTTTGTAAGAGAAAAAAAAATCATTCATTTCATCTTGTTTCTCTAGCCTTCTGTAATGTTCATATGCAGTTCCAATGTTTTCCAAGCGCCCCCCCCCCCCCCCCCCCCCCCCCCCCCCCCCTTCATAAGGGGCAATGGCCGTTACGTGACTAAACCATGTAAGTTCTGATCTCTCTCTCTCTCTCTCTCTCTCTCTCTCTCTCTCTCTCTCTCTCGCACACACACACACGTACGCACGCACGCACGCACGTACGCACGCACGCACACACACACACACACACACACACACGCACACTCTCGCGCGCGCGCGCACACAAGCATGACAGACGTGTGTGTGTGTGTGTGTGTGTGCGTACGCGCTCGCGTGTGTGCATGTGTGTGTGCGTGTGCAGTCAGCTAAATGTTATATTTGTGTGTATATCCTGTCTAAACAAACAAACAGAAAAAAGGACCTGGAGGATCAACGTGAAATGGCGGGTGTGCATAGTAGTACGCCCAAACACATGGGAACAGACAGATGCGTTCTCACACTGACGTTCTTGGTCGCTCCATTTCATGTGCCTGTACAGTAACATAAAGCACGTTGTCATGAGTGGGCCGAATGTTCTCGAGCATTTAGGCAAATTAAGGGTAATTTGCAGTTGTTGAGAGCAGGTTCCTTGGGTTCTTCAAGTGCGCGAATTCGGGCATCACCAGAGGGGACTACCCCGAGTAGTTTACTGAAGGAGGGAGAGTACTGAGAAGTGGTTTGCATGTCCGAGGTATAGCAACAAGGACGTGCCGACCTGCCGGTCCTGGGTAAAAGAGAGTGTCCACTTGGGTACTGGCTATTAAGTGGGCTGAAAGAAGGCAATCGTGTCAGGTGACCGTCACGGGTAGGCGACCATCAGCCTGCAGGCAGAGTACAGCGACCACTCAGTCGTTCTTGTTCTAAGGAATGAAGGGAAGGCTTCTGCCTATTGAGTGGTTTGCACCTTGTTTGTCTATAGAGTGTCGTGAATACTTGAAGCATCAGTCCTGGCTGGTAGAGAAGTCCAGGCTGTTAGTATAATGGGTAGCTTTGGGGGAATGGAACATGAGTTGAATAGGAGGTTATGCATTAACCACTTGGTACCCAAGTCTTTTGTTGGGCTAACAGCTGTGGTGTGTGTGTATGTGTAGGTGACTAGTAATTCATTGGTGGAACAAAAATAACTCGGGGATTTATTGGTACAAATCGTATGATGTATGTGTGCCAGTGATTCCATTGGTTGAACCAGTTAAACTCGAGTTCTCTCTTGTTTGAGAATGGATATAAGGTGCCTGGAAAACCAGGAAGTGGGTGACTCACTTGAGGGAAAGTGAACTCGCCCGTCTTGCTGAGGGCTCAAGAAAATACAGCGTGAAGCAGAGGTTTGCTGTCACCTCGTTGTCTCCTGGGTGGGGACGTAAGACAGTGAGGGTTGCTGTAGCCTCGGAGCCGACGACGAGAAGAATTGTCTCCCGTGTGGGGACGGTCGACAGCAAGACGTGTTAGCCTGTTGGAGCCTAGACAGGGAGCTGCCAGACAACGGTGGGGTGTTTGCAGCCAGAGAAGACCTGTGGGAGAGGCCGACAGGAGCCCTTTCCGTGGAGAGGGCGAAGTGCAGTGGAGTCCGGGAGACTCGGTGTGAGGGTGCAACGCGAGCTACGTTGCCAGTGTCCCCCAACTGGGATTTGGCCAATCGGGAGGACACAACAGTGTGGCAGCTTCAGCTCGTGGTCGCACAGTGTGATGAGAGAAACTGACGGTCAACCAAGGAATGCTGGCAAGTTATGGACGTTTTCATTTGTTCTTAAGTTTATAAGTGTGCAAACAGAATAGTGGAATATTGTCTTTCCTGGTTAAGTAAGAATCACTGAAGAACAGGGGATGCGATTTATGAGATTGTCTGTGTGGTGTTTACATTGTTATATGATACAGATAATTGTGTTGTGTAGTGACGGGTGGGGGCTCGGAGTCAAGTTAAATAAAAGTTGATTATTTTCTGTGAAAATTTTATTGGTTTCCCGTCACCTTTGTGCGGGCCCGATGTGAGTGACAGAGTGCATGTGCCTATGCACTGCTGAAAACACAGATTTCTTGCGAAGGTGTGTAGAAACGAATTGATATTGAGCCTGGAAAACCCGGTGAATTATAAACAGATGGCAAAACTGCTCACATCCCATTCATGTGGAAATCGGCCCTGCCGAGAAGAGAGAGAGAGAGAGAGAGAGAGAGAGAGAGAGAGAGAGAGAGAGAGAGAGAGAAACAGACAGACAGACAGACACGCAGGCAGAGCGAGAGACAGGCATAGAGAGACAGAGACAGAGACAGACAGACAGACAGACAGACAGAGAGGTAGGCAGGCAGGCAGCAGGCACGAAAGAGAGAGAGAGAGAGAGAGAGAGAGAGAGAGAGAGAGAGAGCCGAGGGAGAAAGAAACAGACAGACAGACAGACAGACGGTGCAGAGACAGAGACAGACAGACAGAACAGAAGGGTTTGGGGGACACTGAAGCAAATGAACAACCAATCTTTAATGTTAAAACTTTTCAGATGAATGCAGAAAAAAGGTAACTGATAATTGTTCGTTGCACAAAGAAAACCGTTTTCACACAGCAAACAAAGCGCGCGCGCGCGCGCGTGCGTGTATGTGTGTGTGTGTGTGTGTGTGTGTGTGTGTGTGTGTGTGTGTTTCGCGCGCGGACATGACACATGCATATGTGTGCATTACATGTTCGTGAGTGAGTGCGTGTGGTGTGTGTGTGTGTGTGTGTGTGTGTGTGTGTGTGTGTGTGTAAGAGCGAGCTGTCTTCACACTCATTTTGTGGAGAAGAGAACAGACAGACAGACAGAACAGAGAGACAAAGAGAGACAGAGACAGAGAGAGAGAGAGAGAGAGAGAGGAGAGAGAGAGAGAGAGAGAGAGAGAGAGAGAGAGAGAGAGAGAGAGAATAGAGGGGGAAGAATAAAGAGAGAGAGAGGGAGGGAAAAGTCAGACAGAAGGATAGAGACACAGGCTGGCAGTGTTCGTGTATGTGTGTGTGTGTGAACGTGCGCGCGCATGTACTTGCTAATATACTCCCATGCATTTGTGGGTGCTTGTCGTTGCCAACGGGAGTAGAGGTCTGGTATGAATGTGGGTCTGGGGCCATGAAAAGAGCCTTAAGATTTCTGTAAGCCATTCTCTTTAGATAAATCGACTAGGGAATGGTTATCGACTAAAAAAACAAATATGAAAAATCGTGCGCAATTGATGTTCACTTTTGCACGTTCCTATAGCATCAGAACATTTCTAGTTTCATGCTGCAAAATGTAAAAAAAAAAAAACACCCTTGAATGTCCCCATTCTCCCCTGCCCTCCCCTCTCATTCCCCGCTCCAAGCCCCCGCCCCCACCCTGACTCCCACCCCACCCACCCCCCATACCACACACACAACACACACACACACACACACACACACACACACACACACACACACACACACTTCCAACGTCAAAAGATACATTCTTACACTTCCATCTTCTGAACTTTCCGCGTTCTTATACCGAAACAAAAAGGCGAAGGAGGTCACGACTGCCTTAGTTCATTCAAACCAAGCACAAGATCTAAGACCACAGTCCCGGTGGCAAACACCCCAAAACGTCCCCCTTCTGGTTTTCATCGACTGTGTGTTCCTTGGCCGGTGAGCGAAGTTCCAATATGGATAATAGAAGCTATGTCAGAATCCATGTCACAAGCAGTTCCGTACCACTGATTCTTAACTCTCATTGTTCAAGACAAAAACAAAGGTCAGAACATCCCTTGAGACCAAACCTAATCACATGAAACACGTTCTGAAATAGTCCTACTGTCGTCGCA